>JAURVB010003540.1:0-85025 GCA_033002965.1 Piper betle
TCGGGGAAGGTCGCTGGAAGGCTGAGGGTGCTGAGGCGACCGACCGATCGCGGTGGCGCTGGTCGCCGGCGTGGCTTCCTCGCGTCGCGTGATTTTACGCGGTTCGTTGGGGAAGAAGAAAGGAAAGGTCGAGGGTGTGTGTGGTGGCAAACTCGTAAATATTACTTGACTCGTCTCCGGCTCGAGTCAAGTATAATAACTAAGTCGTATTAAATCCTACAAAAAATTCATAAAAATCGGGAAAAAATCCCGTAAAATCAAACAACACCACAACATTATAATGATATGCTCTATGACTAACAACCCACCCAGACTGCCCGAACGCATCCTAACGCGGTAAACGGCCTAATACTAATTCTACGATCCACTATATATAAAAATAAAATAAAAAAATGGCTGGTGTCACGGGCCGCTCTCTATGGGACAAAATTTTTCGCCCCAACAGCAAACCGCGCGGCGTGTTTCGCTCCCGAAACACCAGCCTCCCTTCAAAGTACGCAACAGAAACCCCACTACACGTGTAGCGGGACGATCTCTACAAGAGACCCGAAGCCACACCCCTGCGCTCCTGCAAATCACGATGCACGCCGAACACGAATACCAGCACCCAAATTGCCCAGTGCACGATATCGTTCGGTACCGACAGATAATTCTCAAAACATCCACAAAAGCAAACCAAGCAAGTAGTATGTAGCAACCCTGATCGATCACCCAATGTCGATCCTGATACCAATCCCCTGATCGGTATCGCAGCAAGTTCCCGGAATCAAAGAACGCCGCTAGTCCCCAAAATCAGACGCCAACACCACAATTACGGAACCCCGGTTCCAACCTTGAATTAAACACAAAACAAGGATACAGCAATCACCCCTATGATCGCTTACACCATGGACATGCAAACCCCACGGTGTTCAACTCTTCCCCCAAAGAGCAGCGAGAACTAGAGCACCCACACTCACAATCGTCCTCACAAATCACAACCCCGAGCAGCCACCCACGACCAGCCCGTTTACATGCAAAACCCTCAACCAAGTAATGCAAACTAGGTTATGAGAAGAACCACGTCGTACCTCCAATCACAGCACCACGACCAGCAACCCTATGTCGTCGAACTCGTGAAGAATCAACTCCCGGAATTGATCTGCAGCACTCCACGCCTTTGCTTGATGAGGTTTCTCTCTTCTCCACAAGAAAGACCACGACGCTCCACCAAGACCCCTCTCGGCAGTTCTCTTCTTCCTTTTTTCCTCACGTTGGCTCCCTCCTTATAAAGGAGTCTCCACGTTGTTGCAAATCAGATCCAAGATAAGCTGTAATCTGAGCATAATCTTTTCCCAACAGATTATCTCCAAGATCTTCCACGAACCTGGACTTCCTTGACGTCTCAATTCAATCCAGCCCTGGGCGTGCTTATCTCCAATTTCAGTTGCAATCTTATCTCCAAGATTCCGATCAAGATCCATCTCTATCTCTATCGGCAAACAAAGTCCAGCGCTGGTAGTTAGTTACAACCACCACACGTCCAACCCCCTGGCTCGACCCAAGTCTTCGGCTCGACCAACCAGCAAACCTCGTGCACGTCCCAGACGCACCACCGATAACCCCTGCTACCGCTAAATCATTAGTACCGATCAACTCCATCCATCGATCATGCTGGTGCAGCCAGACCCCTCGCTACCGATCACGGCTCGATCACGCTCGTGCATGCTCGCTACTTGAGTCGCACCGCAACCTCGCCATGTCTCGGTCATGCTCGATCATAAACCCCGCTAGCGCCCAATGCTCGAGCACGCTGCACCGATGTCTCGGCAGCGCTCGACCATGCTCGTTCACGCCAACTCCTCGCTAGCGCACAATGCTCGAGCACGCTGCACCGATGTCTTGGCAGCGCTCGATCATGCTCGTTCACGCCCCAGCATCGAACCCGTGCACTCCCGGCACTCCCGTGATCCGCATAGCGATCAACCTCGAGTCCTCGTGCTCGGTTCTCAGCACCAATGCTCGATCATGATCCGACGCCCAAGTGCTCGGTCACCAGCACCTGTCTCGATCATCTTGAGGTTTATTTGGTCTCCGACCTGACTCATGCTCGGCACTCCGTTACCTGCAACTATAACACCGTGTTAGCCTCAACCAGTTGTTTCACCACTCGAATAGCCCCGTGCTACTCGTGTCGGACCCGGCATGCATGGGAACAACTGCCCAATCCCGCGCACCCGGCACGTCCTCGGACTAAGGCTGTAATAGCTGGCATACTCTCATATATCTGATAACTCATTCTGTTCTGCTGTGTTCATGACATTATCATCATATACTTGGGTACGCATGACCCTCATAACTCATACACGCGACTGGCATCGGCTCGTTACACGTGCCCTGAAACTGACTCAACTCGAAAAAATAACGGTCGACCCGACCGGTTCTGAATATAAAACCCTAACTCGAATTGTGGGTTTTACAACATGTTTCAGCCGTTGGATTTGATCCAACGCTTGGCTGTGCTGCAGTACAGCTTCCTTGCCCTCATATATATATATATATATAGAGAGAGAGAGAGAGAGAGAGAGAGAGAGTTGTGCTGCTATGCACTGCTACATCTTGAAGTACATAACAGCAAGGGCCGTTGGATCAAAATCCAATGGCCCAAAACCCGTCCCCGGCCTTGGCCCCCCCCCCCCCGACCTAGCTTGAAGCCGTTGTCCCCCATCGTCCCCGCTTGCAACCGCGGCGCCCCCCCCCCACCTTGCATTACTCCCCACCCCACGGGTTGCCACCTTCCTCCCCCGTCCCCGCCTGCAGATACAACCCCTTGTGTTACCCTGCCCTCGGCGCCACTTTCCACCCCCCAGTTGGGGCCACGGCCCTCCCCCTTCGCCCCGCTCGCTCACAATGCGCTCTACTTGCTCATGGCTGCCAGCACCTGACAGCCACTGACCGTTTTCCCGTCAACGCCCGAGGTGGTGACAATGTTGGCCAGTGGGCAGTTGGCGGTGAGATCGCCGACAGTAGGGTGGCACGGCAAAACAAAGGGGGGAAGAAATAAGGGAGGGTAGTTTCTTAATAAAAATTTGACTTAAGTCAGGATCGAGTTAATTTTTTATTATGAAATTATTTTATTTTTTATTTAAATTTATTTCATAATAAAAACTTGACTCAATCCCGACTCACGTAAAGTTTTTATTACAAAACTACCCTCCTATATTTCTTTCCCCCCTTCTATTTTGCCGCGCCACCTCATCGCCGGCAACCACTTCATCAGCTGCTTGTTGGCCAATGCGGTCGCTGCCTCGAGTGTGGGTGGGCCAGCTGGAAAATGCACAGCGGCAGGGGGACACGGGCAGCCGTGAGTGGGCGGAGCACATTGCGAGCGGGCAAGGAGGGGAGGGGTGGTGGTGGAAGGTGGCGCCCAAGGGGAATGCAGGGGGGCCGCAGCTGTGAGCGAGGCCGAGGGAGGAAGGTGGCTGCCCGGGGGTGGGGGGGGAGCAACACGTGGGGGGCCGATGTGGGTGAGGGCAGGGACGATAGTTGTGGGCAGGGACAGGGGTGGAACGGGGCTGGCAGGGCAGCGGAAATCGGCGGGGAAAGGAAAAAAAAAAAAAAGGAAGGGTGGGGGAGGGATACGGGGTGGGTTTTCGCCTTTGTTGCCATGCGTTGCAAAATGCAGCCTATATATATATATATAGGGCAGCGCTACAGTGCATTGCCCTATTTTGGCAGCGCATTGGCGCTGCCTCGAATGGGCCGTCGGATCTTGATCCGACGGCCCACAATCAAACCACCCACCCACCCCCTCTGGACCCGTTTGTCGGCCCGTCAGACCCGCCCGACCCGCCCGCCCTGCCCGATGCCCTGCCCAACGCCCGACGCCGCCTGACGCCGCCCAACGCCGCCCGACGCCCTGCCCAACGCCCAACGCCCGCCCGCCGCCCAACGCCCAACGCCCGCCCGCCCGCCGCCCTTGCGACCGACCCCCCTGCCGTGGCTCCCCCGAACAGCACCGCCGCCCGACCCTGCCCACCGCCATGCGACCGACCCTCCCCGCCGCGGCTTCCCTGGCAAGCGTCGCCCGCGGCCCTGCTCCCAGCCCCCCACCGCGACCCGACCAACCTACCACCCCGCCGCGGCCCGGCCGCCGCCTAAGCCGCGGCAAGCCGCGGCGGAGGGGCAGGCGGCTTGGGGGGCCACGGCAGGGGGCGGCCGGGCCGCGGCGGGGCGGTAGGTTGGTCGGGTCGCGGTGGGGGGCGGGGAGCAGGGCCGCAGGCGGCGCTTGCCAAGGAAGCCGCGGCGGGGAGGGTCGGTCGCAGGGCGGCGGCGGGCGGCAGCGTCGGGCGGGCGGCGGGTTCGGGCGGCGGGTTAAGCGGGTCGGGCAGGTGGAGCTCTGGTTTGAGGCCCGTGGGCCATTGGATTTTTATCCAACGGCCCATGGGC
Organism: Piper betle; assembly: GCA_033002965.1. NCBI lineage: Eukaryota > Viridiplantae > Streptophyta > Magnoliopsida > Piperales > Piperaceae > Piper > Piper betle. The sequence continues at coordinate 4,429 of JAURVB010003540.1, forward strand.
CGTGCGCGATAAAAAGACGGTAACGCACTGTAGCATTGTTGTATATATATATATATATATATATTTATTATTTTTTTATTTTGTGTGGGAAATTGGTGTTGGATTGTGCCGTGGGAACGAATGGTGCGAGGGATCGGATCTCGGTTGGGGGCGGCAATGGCGGTGGGCGGGGTATTGGCGTCGATGGACTCGGTGGAGTCGAGGTGGGTGTTCGAGGACGACGGCGACGGCGTCTCCGGCGACGACGATTTGCAGCGTCGCATGGCGCTCGATTATTCGGAGGACGACGTCGGCGGGGAGCAGCGGCTGATTCGGACCCGCCCCCGTGTCGACTCGTTCGATGTGGAGGCGCTCGAGGTTCCCAGCGCTCAGAGGCTCGACTACGAGGTATTGAGGTTTTTCCGATTGCCTTGCATTGCTTTGCTTTGCTTTTTTTCTCGGTGTGGGTGAAAATGAAAATGATGCGCGGGATGTTTGATTCGGAAGACGGAGCTCGTGCATGTTGCGAATTTCTTGGCGTTACTTGGGAATGTGATGATGTTTTTGTGTTGGAATGGGATTGGATCAAGTTATAGGAGGATGGAGTGCTGTACTGTGGGTGGATTGGGTGGGGGAGATGATTTGGGTAGAGATGTTGTGGAGGACGTTGTTTGGCTGGGTTTGGTGCTTGATTGATTGTTGTACGGCCTTTGATTTGGTGTCGTGGAAAAAGATTTGGATGAAAATGATGTTTGGGATTTGTAAATTGTTGGTGTTGCCAGTTCTAATCGTTATGATGTTTTCGGTTAGGCTAAGATTGTGTTGTTGGCTTGGGATGAAATGAGTGCTTTAGTACCCTTGATTGAGTGTGAGAAAATATGTGGGTGAAATTGATGTGCGGGATGTTCATTGGAAGGAGGAGCTTGGGTATATTGCAAATTGTTCGGTTGCAGGTTCTGATTTTTCTTTCTGACATTTTGTGTTGGTTTGATACTGGATTGTTGGCGAGGAATGATTGTTGCATGTGGAAAAAGATTTGGTAAAAGTGATGTGTGGGTTGTTCATTGGAATAAGGAGCTCATCATTTTCCAAGTTGTTGGTGGTACGTGTTTTTATCTATGTTTTCAATCAGACAAAGATTTGGATTGTTGATGTGGAGTGAGTGCTGTACTGTGGTAGTTTCTTATTGGAAAAACATCTGGGAAAAATTGAAGTGCCAAATGTTCATCAGAATGAGTAGCTCGTGTGTGCTGCAAATTGTTGGTGTTACTTGTTCTGAATTTTTAATTTTCTGATGCTCTCGGTAAAGCAAAGATTGGATTTTGGTGGGGAATGAGTGCCGTACTGTATTGGATTGGAGGTGGGAAAAATTTTTTGTTTAAAAATGATGAAAGGGATATTAGAATAAGGAGCTTGTGTATGTTGTAATTTTTGGTGCTATCCATTCTTGTCGTTCTGATATTTTTTGTTAGGTTAAATTTTGATTATTGATTAGGAGTGAGTGCTGCACTTCCCAGGTTGGAAGTGGAAAAAATATTTAGGTTAAAATGTTGTGCGGGATGTTTATTAGAACAAGGAGCTCATATATTTATTACTTTGACAATCTCAATTTGTCTAATTTTGGTTTATTAGCTTCAAAAGTTTGTCTTTTGCTAAGACAAAAACAGGTCATGACTGGCTTGAGATGATCTGGTAGCTTGAGTAGGATTTCTATGAGTTACACAGTGGATTGAAATTTTGGTTTACACTGGTTATGGACCAAGAAAAACTATTGTTCAGGATATTCCAATTTCAAATTTTGAATAGTTGTTAATTTATTATTAATAGTTGGAAGCTAATTTGATTAGTTCTTTGTCTGCCTTCCATGCTTATGAATCTGACTTGTGTGTAGATGTAACTGTAGGACTTCTCTCTCTGCAAGAAAATTGTTCTTGTCTTTCAGACTCTTGGTGTAGTCTTTGGTGATGTTGGTACCAGTCCTCTGTACACATTTGACGTAATGTTCAACAAAGCTCCGGTTAATGGAGACGAAGATATACTTGGAGCGCTCTCTCTAGTTTTGTACACATTGATTCTCATCCCGCTAATAAAGTATGTCATTGTTGTTCTATGGGCAAATGATGATGGTGAAGGTAATAAGAATTCTTAACTTGCATGCATTTATTTGCACACGTGTGTGTGTGTTGAGTCTTGTGCATATTAGGACATTGTATGAGCTCACTAGATTGTCATTTAATGGTGAACTCTAAAGAAAATATTTGGTCTCTCTTTTTTGATAAGCGTGAAATCCTGATTAAGAGGTTTTTCTCATAAGGTTGTATAATGTGGTGATAGGTGATTGATTGTTGTGCTGTTCATGTGCCATGCTATGGTTATAAAATGTGCTTCTGATTTGGTCTTCTAATTTGACAATAAATGTCTCTTGGCAATGCCTCATAAGGTTTGCACTTACTGTTTCAGGTGGTACATTTGCTCTGTACTCATTGATTTGTAGGCATGCGAAGGTCAGTCTCATCCCAAATCAACTCCCTTCAGATGCTCGTATCTCAAGGTTTTGGCTCAAAGTACCTTCTCCAGAACTGGAAAGGTCACTAAAGATCAAGGAGAGGCTTGAAAATTCTTATGCACTAAAAAACTCCTTTTGATGCTAGTGCTTCTTGGAACTTCTATGGTGATAGCTGATGGAGTGATTACACCAGCTATGTCAGGTTTTAAGCCTTATCTTTACAGACATTTAAGTTACGAATTTTGGCAAAATCTGCGCTTGTGCATTGCCAGTCCCAAGCTAGGACAAGGAGGAGGGTGGCATTAGGAAGGGCAGCCAACCATCCCAAATTTTACCATTTGTTATCTCCTGGATCCTAGTTTTGGATCCATGCCCTAACACCCTTTGTGTATCAGGTGAAAGAAGAAGAAGAAGAAGAAGAAGAAGTTATGAATTTTGATTCATTGGGAACATACCTGGCTTGTTTCCCTTGAATAATGTACAGTGTTGTGTTTTGTTTTGCAGTCATGTCAGCTGTAAATGGCCTGAAAGTTGGCATACCTGGTGTTAAACAAGGTTAGTTCCTATATGATATTTTTTTATATCTTGCTATATCTGGCCAGCTCCGAGAATGCCTTATTTATTGCAATTTCCCTATAAATATTCTGCAGATGAGGTGATGATGATTTCGGCTGCATTTCTTGTCATTTTGTTCAGCGTACAAAGATTTGGAACTAGCAAAGTGGGGATTGCACTGGGCCTTGCACTCTTCATATGGCTTTGCTCTCTTGGAGGTCTTGGAATCTACAATATTATCAAGCATGACAAGCGTGTGTTTAGGGCTTTCAATCCCTTACATATCTATTATTATTTCAAAAGGCACTCTATTCAGGCTTGGCTGGCTCTTGGAGGTTGTCTTCTATGTGCCACAGGTAACTTGAAGTTTTGGATTATGGTGTTCCGTGATCTTTAATTAAAAAGTACAGAGGTGTTTAAATTTTCTATGGATTTACTTCATAAAAAAACTCTTAAACAGTTAAAGTGGTTGTGTTTGATACATATGTCCACTCAAGTGAACAGTCAAATGATGTGCACATAATGACCTGGGGCAGGTTTCATGTTACTTTGTTTTAGGGAATGGAATTATTGATAACTGCACATATTTGATGTGTAGAACTTTGTAAGAAATAATTTTCAGTTAATGAAGGTGATTTTCATATTTAACATTTGTTATTTGGAAGAGCCGGATCTTGCTAGTCTCACCTATTATATGCATGTTTTTTATATTTTTCTTACTACAAAGCTCCTTCGTTGTTGCTTTTTAACTTGGACGAGCAGTTGCTGTCTGTATGAGAATTGGAATTCATTTTATTCGTATTAGTGAGAGCCGAAAAATTTGCCTATGCTCCAAGGAAGACAGCTGATATATAGTACTTTTTGTATGACCTTTTCGCACGACTGAAAAAAATATTTTAAGGGCAAAAGCAACTTGTTAATCTTGAGCTTGCCTTACTTTGATATTCAATTTGTGATGCCTTAGTTTATGTTGCACGCAAACTGAAACTAGAAACAACTTTTTCAATGGTTTGGTGGGTAACTATTGATGGTTGATTGGATATTATTTGTCAGGATCTGAGGCGATGTTTGCTGATCTTTGTTACTTCTCGGTGAGGTCAGTCCAGGTAATTGCATTACTGAAATTTGAAAGGGTGGAGCAGGTGTGACAATCGAAATTCTTTTCTTTACTGTGAAAATCTTACATCTGAATTTATTTGTATGTGCAGCTCACCTTTGTGTTTCTAGTTCTTCCTTGTCTGCTATTGGGCTATCTTGGTCAAGCTGCATATCTTATGGAAAATCAATCACAGTCTATGCAAGTTTTCTTTTCCTCTGTTCCAAGTCAGTACATTCTTTTTTGTCATTTCTGATTACATGATTTTCCATCAGAAATTGCTATACTTGCAGAATTTTACTTGATGTTGGATTTGTGATGCGAACTGCCTTGGGATTTCTAAATTAACAACTACTCATACATAACAACAGATAAATAAAAGGCTCTCAGCTAAATCTCAATTCATTTCAACTCAAGCATATCTTGAAACAATGAGGAAGCCTTATTTTAGAGGCAAACAAAATACTTTAATCAATTAATATGTAACATCTTCTTCCTTAGCTCCTTGTATTCTCCTATATTTATTCAAAGGTGTCTCCTTGGTATATGGTGTAGAAGTGACTCCTTTATAACTTTAGATGTCCTACATCATTTTGCCTACCGGAAAAGCCGAATATAATGTTCAATGTATGAAAAATCATTAAGTAATGACCTGTTGTATTACATGCTTATGTGCTTTTTAGTTTTATCATGTGCTGCGGTCTCACATGGAGTTGGTGTAGTGCTTTGCCTAATAGACTGCTATTGTAGAAGCGGTTGCCCATTAGCTAACAGGAAATACATAATCATGTGAACTATGCTGAAATTATTGAGCTCATAAGATACAAAATCAAGCTTTCTGGTTTATTACAAAAAACATTGCTGATAATGGTGTTTGTGAATTGTTTGGTCCAGGTGGAGTTTTCTGGCCAGTTTTGTTAATTGCAAATGGTGCTGCATTTGTAGCAAGTCGAGCTATGACTACTGCTACTCTCTCTTGTATAAAGCAATCAACTGCTCTCGGATGTTTCCCTCGCCTTAAAATTATTCACACCTCTCGAAAGTTTATGGGCCAGATTTACATTCCCGTCATCAATTGGTTTCTACTGGTTTTCTGTCTTCTGTTTGTTACCATGTTTGAAAGTGTTAATGAGATTGGCAATGCATATGGTAAATCCAGATTCTGTTTTTCATTTTGCAAGGATACCAATTTTTTCTTTGATTCTTTTATAGCTTATTTGTGTTCTTGTCATTTCAATTCGCAGGCATGGCTGAGCTTGGTATAATGATGGTAACAACTGTCCTCGTGACCGTTGTCATGCTATTGATATGGCAAATAAACATACTTATTGTTCTGGCATTTGCATCTGTCTTTCTTGGTTTGGAGCTTCTGTTTTTTTCATCAGTCTTAGGGAGTGCAGGTGATGGAAGCTGGGTCCTACTTCTTTTTTCTTTGGTTTTGTTTATGATAATGTTCATATGGAACTATGGGAGCAAACTGAAATATGAGACAGAGGTTAAACAGAAACTTTCAACGGATTTATTGACGCGGTTGGGCTCTAACTTGGGGACCGTTAGGGCTCCTGGAATTGGATTAGTTTACAACGAATTAGTTAGAGGCATTCCTGCTATTTTTGGCCATTTTCTGACTTCTCTTCCAGCTATCCATTCAATGATTATTTTTGTCTGCATAAAGTATGTGCCAGTGCCTGTTGTTCCTCAGAATGAAAGGTTTCTGTTCCGTCGTGTGTGCCCTAAGAACTATCACATATTTCGATGCATTGCTAGGTAAGTGCTTGTCCATGGTAATTGTTATTTTTCATTTATAGGAGTTTGGATCTTACATTGGCATGAACTTTTTTCTTTTCCTTCTGGTAGCTGATCAACCCAGAGTTGTTGCTCCAATGTCGTCTCATGGAGTCTAGGCATATTATTAGATTAGATGGCTTGGCTGCTAAGTTTTTTGTTTGGACTTGCATCAATTTCTTAAGGTTGATATGTTGTTAGTGTGTCAAATAATCTTGACTGATACTGTATTTCTGTTGTGTTATGATATGGGTTTTCATTTTTATGTAGATATGGCTACAAAGATGTTCGAAAAGAAAACCACCAGGCATTTGAACAGCTTTTGATTGAGAGCCTTGAAAAGTTCATTCGCAGAGAAGCCAAAGAAAGGTCATTAGAAAGTGACGGTGATGGAGAAACTGAATCAGAAAATGAAGAGTCTGGTTCAAGACTTTTTATGGTTCCTAATGGCAGTGCCTTTTCCCTTGGAATGCCACTCTTGGCAGAGTTCCAGGATGCCGGGAAAGAAATTGTGGAAGCAAGTACATCTTGTAACGTGCAAGATCATGATGTCCCATCAGAAGCTGGCTTGTCTGAAGCCGAGCAAAGTCTCGAGAGGGAACTCTCATTTATGCATCAGGCCAAAGAATCAGGAGTTGTTTATCTAATTGGACATGGTGATATTCGAGCTAGGAAGGATTCATGGTTTATTAAAAAACTTGCGATCAACTACTTTTATGCTTTTCTAAGGAAGAACTGCAGACGAGGGATGGCAACCTTGAGTGTACCCCACACAAATCTGATGCAGGTTGGAATGACTTATATGGTCTAAAACTAGATGTATATTGTTTTGGGTGAATATAAATTAACTAGAGAGCTATGCGGAGGTCGGCCACCTGTTTAAACTGTTTTAGCTTGACTAGAGCTCTTGATATTTTTGATGGGTTTTGAACTCTGAAAGCTTAATTTATGCAGCTTAAGCCGACATTTTTTTGTAGATCATGTATATTTGTTTTGTATTGCCGTGCTCGGATTTAGCCTTTTGGCTGATCCCCCGACGAGAAATTGTATACAGGGTTTGATGATTGTGTACGATGAATGTGCAAATATTAATTTTTTCTGCAGCTAGCCAACAACTGTAAATTCTTTTCTCTTCGAAAAAACTCTCCTAATATTTCTAATTTGGCAAATTGTAATCGTTTTATTCCTCGCCCCTACTACTTTGCCTCCTCTACATTTGATGATTTAGCACACAAATTTATGTGCAACCTGGACTTTGATCTGCTATATAAATTATGGTCCTACAATTTTATGCTATTCCCTGAAATTGTTTTGAAGAACAAAGAGTGCATTATATGTGTATGTGTGTGCCTACGTCAAAGAGGGTTGGCATTAATCACATTAATTAATCTGGATGCACGTCTTTGACTCTTTCTTGATATTAGGTAGAAGTAGAACTAGCCTTGGACGAGTGATTCACATGTATGTATGAAAATTATTAAATTAATATTCAAAAAATAAATAGAACGACTAGCCTTGGATGAGTAATTCTCAAGTGTATATGAAAATTATTAAATTAATGTTCAAAAAATTATGAATAGAATGACCAGCTAGCCTCGGGCTAGTGATTCACAAGTCTGTACGAAAATTATTAAATTAATGATGAAAAAATAAATAGAACATGAAAATAATTATTCGCGTGTAACGTAATAACAATAATAATTATCCAAATAAAAATGATAATAAGAAAATATTCCGGTGGAAATTTTCAGAGATTTTTTTCATATTGATAAGAATAAATACTAATGAACAAAACCATTAGTTTCAATCTATATTTTATTTTTCTTCTGAATTCAATGTTTTATATATCCGCTTGCATTAATCTCAATTTTTATATTAATCCACTAAATCCAATAGTCATTGGGGAGGGGGAGGTTGGATTTGTGCCGAAGTCGATCGGTTTTCAGAGAAGTTGGTTATCGGTTGGTTTGCCGGTTACCGCTTCAGTTCTTTCTTCTTAGATGAGATTCTCTCTTTTGCCAACACTAAATTTTCTCTCTTCAGTCTGAATTTTCCTTTTTTTAAGTGTTCAATTTCTTCTTCTCAACAATTTCCTCAGCAGGTTTGGTTTTGATTATATTTTATGATCATCAATCAACCTCTTCGATCTGACCATCACATGCATGTTCGTCTCAATTTCTCTGCTCAATATATAATTTTACATCCAAGTTTTCAAATGGTATTTTGTAAATCATATCCTTGCTAAAAGAGTTTTCTTACGATGGGCACTACATGTTGTTCACTCTATATTTCATCTTTTCGTATGATTTAGTCGGTATTTTTTAAAAAGTTTGAACTCATCTTATGATCTGTGGTTATTAGTAATATGTATACTAATTGTAAGGATTTCGTTTCATAATATTCAAGGTTAGAATTTTTCTTTTCCATACTTATCGACTTGTTGTAATCTTTTGTCTTACTGCAGCAATCTGTTCTTCTCGCCAATCTAATCATGAAACAGGCCAAGATTTACGATTAATTACATTGGAAAACTAATTTCATATTTATAGAAGGAAAACATATTTGCATATGATCAAGGATAGATGCTTCTGTTAGAATGGCCATCAAATGAAGTGGTAATCTATACCGTGTAAAATCAAAACGGCAGTTTCAATAACCATTTAATGGTACCAAACACCCAAGCTGTTGAATCATATTGAAAGTGGTGCTCTACGTACTTCTACATTTGAATGCATGACAGAACAATCTAATTAGTACCAGATTGCACGGTTCATACTTAAGGCTATTAATTGAGTGAGTCAGTTCATGAGTATTTATCGTTCGGCTCGGTTCAACTCGATTAAAAACTCGATATTTAAATACTCAATCTTAAACTTAACTCGAACTCGAATCTTTTGAGCCGAGTTTGAGCCAGATAGTATTCGACTCGACTTGGTTATAACTCAAACTTGACTTAAAATCGACTCGTAGCTCTACTCGTTAAAATAATATATTAATATAATTTTTTATATAAATATATATGTACTAATAAATTTGATTATAACTAGTTATATTTATTTATATATAATATAATAACCTAGATAGTAGGCATTTAAGTTGAAGTTGTGGAGGTCTTGCAATCGAGCCGGTTTCGAACTCACGAACGAGCTGAGTTCAAGCTCATTAAAATTAAACAGTTAAGTGTATCCGAGCTCGAGTCGAACTCGAACAACATAAAATTATTTGAATCGAGTTTGACCATGTATGTTAAAAACTTATTCGATCTCGAATCAAGTTCTGAACGAATTTCAAACCATTGAAATCGATAGCAAGCTTATTCACACTCTACGAGGAATGAAATAAAAATTCAACAATAGAAGAAGAGATTCTAGGGCCGAAATCAGTATTTGCTACAAGATACATAACAGGGAACTTAAAATATGAACAACACTCTGGAGCATAGAATTGATTCAATTTACCGCCGTGTCGAGCTCCGCCTTCGCCGAAGCTTGTTCCTTCACCAATTTCTCTGATGAAAACACAGAACACGCATTACCATCTCACAGTACCAAATCACCATCAATAATCCACAACAACAAAAAGGTTCAAAATCGGTCAAGAAATCCTAGCGGGAATCATCCGCAGTAAGCTTGAGATTCGTGAAGCTCCCATACGTAATCCCACCGGAGGAACGCACAGCTGCTGGTGCAACTCGGGAAGGTACCTGTGTTGTACGCCAAAATTAAGTCTCACATCTAAAGTTTTGTGGGTTTGGGAAGAGTCATCTCCCTATAAATAAGGCTTCTCCCCTTTTGTTCTTGATATCTTAAAATTGTCATTCTTTTTGATAAATTATTTTCTTTTTCTCCTTTTATAATATTTCTTTGATTATTAAAATATTATTTTATAGTATCCGAGGACGTAAGCCTTGTTAAATTCTTCTTTTTGTTCCTTTTATGTCTATTAATAACTATTGTCGGGTATAATTGTTAATTATTATGCTATTTAAATTACTTGATAAAATTCTGTCTAGAATCACACTTTCCTAAGAATTTTATCTTAGTAATTTTTAGTATAATAATTTTGACGCTAGTCATCTAGGTAATTTTTAGTATAATAATTTTCATGCTAATCATCTAGGTAATAGTTCTCAAAGTAAATTAATTATCTTTGGTGAAAATTACCCAGTTTTCACAACAACCTGATCGGAACGTCGCAGGGACCGCAAGCGATCGAAGCCACTGCTCAGTCTAGAAAATGCTAGCCTCTGCGTGGCGGTGACACCGGCGATGCCAACGGATCGAGAAGGGAGAGGCGATCGGGCTCCCCAGAAAATGGCCACATGTGAAAATGGCAGACTCGCCGGCAGAGAAGTGCCGGCGAAACCAACGAGTCTGGGAAGGGAGAGACGACGGAAACGTAGAAAACGGCCGCCGGCGTCGAAGCTTCTCCACGTTAACGAATGTGGCGGACCAAGAAAGCGATGTGAAGACGGTTTGAAAAATTTTTGAAAACGCCTGCTGCAGACGCTCATGGAGACGATTTTAGGCTTGACCGTTGATGATGGGGATCATCAATGGTCAGTCAGAAAGGGCGTCTCCACGAGCGTGTGCAGCAGGCGTCTCCAAGTTCTGCTATTTGTTATTCTGACAGTTTGAACAGATTTTACCCGGTGAGAGACTTACGTAAATGCCCCACTTTGAGATGAAAATTACGCTATATGACACCGAGTTTCAGCTCCGCCAAAATCGGAATGGGTATCTTCTTAATATAAGATTGTGGGTCCTACTTCCTTGTCGGCAGCTCATGAAGAGAGGAGCTAAGAATCCAACGAGGGGGAGGTGTAAATGGAAGTAAAATAAAAAAAACCTCAAAATGAGAAAAAAAGAAAAAAGAAAAAAATGTATTCATAAAAGTATATATTAAGCAGCACCTTTTTTTTCTTACCCACCTTAAACGAAAACGAAGAAATAAGAAATAGCCATGAAGTTAGTCTATTTTATGTTTGCTAAAAATGACCAGAGATTTGCTCTATTAAGTGAGATAAAAAACTCGTTGTAGTATTTGATTAACTTATATAAAATATTTAAATTAATAGTGCTTAAAATAATAATTGTAATAATTAAATTAATATAATTTAATTAAATAATTTATACCAGTCAGACAAATACCAGAGCGCATACCCGTTACAAATACAATTTTTATCAAGTTGAGTTGTGCTCTCGGCTTAAAAAAGCTCAAACCAAATGCAAACTGAGCCAAGCTCAGTCTGTGAGGGTAAAATATGGGCTCAATTCGGCTCGAGAGCCTAGTCTGCTCGAGTCGAGCCGACTCAAAAAAAACTTTAATAATAATTTAAATGGAGAGCCTAACGGTTTGGTCTCCCTCACTGAGCCCGCCCGGGCTCCTGAGAGCAGTTAGGCTCTTTCAAGTGAGCTCGAGCTCGAGCTCGAACTTGCCACCAAGCCAAGCCAAATTTTACGGCTCCGGTTGGCTTGATTGCATATGCGAGCCGACCACGCTGGACTGGCTTAAATGACGACATGAGCTGAATAAACTCAGCTAGGCTCGATTGCTATGGCTACGTGGGGACTATGTTGCAATAGGAGGGTTGTAAGTTGTTCGCTTAAAGTACGGTAGGTAGCATTATTGTAATTATTTACTATTTTAAAAGTCTTTAGCATAACCAAGTCATTAACCAAACTTACAAGGTTCTATTGAAACCAAGTTTTTACCACCATTTTTTTGTTAGTGAAATAGTTAAAATTTGGTTAAATTGGTTAAAAATTATATATTATAAACCTAGCTTTATTAAATTGGTTAAAAAATAAGTCATCTAAAATACTTTATTTTATTCATAAAATATAAAATATTTTAATTATCTAAACTATGTTAACCCAGTATTAGAAATTACGAAATTAGTAAATTGATACTTTAACAATTAAAGGTTTCAAGATTAATCTTAGAAGTAAAAATGAGTTTTATAATTATATATAAAATAATTAAATAATATTTGATTAAATCAATAAATCGATAAATCTTTCTATTATTATTATTTACATTCAAAGTTGGTTCGATTAAATTAATTAAATTTTTAACCAATTTTTTATATGGTAAACAAAATCTTCTTTATTTTTGTTTAATTTAATTCAAAACGCTTGATAAATCAGTAAGTTGGATGAATATTTACAACCCTAATAATAGAAACAAGAAAAATGTGATAAATGGAAGATTAATATATTTATGACGAAGTAGGAACGCATATTCCACTTCCACCACATTGGGCGTGGGTGCGTTGATTAAGAACCAAGAAGCTTGCTTAACCAACCTGCATTATTCGAAGTTATACAGGACAAATATCGTCTTCTCAATAATCCCGACGATTTTTATTTAATAGACACGAGTGGTGTATGATCCTTCTACAGGGCACAGCCTTCATACATTTCTAATTGCATTTTCTAAAGTTCAATTCCATAAAAAAACTAAAGCACACACATACGCCAGAAAGATACAAGATCTGCCGAACTCTTTTGAAGAGATGAAATTCTCCACCGACGATACATTTCAATGATACCCAGTAGGGGCTGGAGCCTCCTTCAGTTCTTTCCCAGTAAAGTGAATGTCCTAACATGTCCAGAAAAGAAACAATTAGGTGAAAATCATACGATATAGGAATAAAAAAGAAACATAAGACGCTTTGCACACCAATTATCACGGACCATGGAAATTTATGAGTGTTCACATGTAAAAAGAAAAGCATTATGCATTTCAACAATCGCAGGTAAATCGAAGGCAAGTCATGAAAACATGGTATACAAGATGACTCACGGAAGCAAAATGATTGACATCTCGATGATGAGCTTCATCTGCTCTAATAACCGTTACAACATCCTTTAGTTTTGCATCTTTTGGCAACCTCCAATAGTCTATAGCAATAGCAGGAGCGGGGATGTTCTCAATGGCTCCACTGTCTAAATCTTTCAAAAATTCGGTGTAGGAATGAATGGCTTCCTCCTCCAAATAGCCAACTACTCTATGAGCCAGTTTAGGAGAGAGCACGTACAACACAAAATAGATATTAAAAAGCCTCCCTGCACAGCAAGGACCAGCATCCTCTCGTACCATTTTGGCTTCACAATCTCAACCATGGTCATGAGGTGCATCCTCTCATTCTCGGCTTCCTCAAGTAAGGCCTTGATCCAGCCACCACTGTGTTGAAACCTGCGGAGCGACTTGAGGTGAAGAAGCATTCCACCCACCATTCCCGGAACTGCAGCAACTGTTTCAAGCATCATGGCTCGGCATCCATACCTCCTCTACACAAATAAACAACAAAGAAGAGTCACCTTCCTGTGGTGGATAAAGATCAATGTCTTCTATGTTTTACTAACCACCAGCTAAAATTTTTAGCACATAATTATGGAGTGCCAGCTTTAAGCTTGACGAAGAGTTCCACAGTGACATTATTATTGAACTCAAAACAGCACAAAAATGGTCAAATTCAAATCTTTGTATCTGCATGATCCGTATCATCTAAATCTATAAAATGATTTTAGCTTTAGCTAAACTCTTCACGACGACGACGACGACGACGGCAGTAATGAACAAACAGTAGCAAACAGAGGTAGGAATCAACAATCATGTCCAGTCATTGGAGTGAAATAACAGGACATAAGCGATAAAACAAACTCACCTGAAAGAAAATATCAGTCGGAATTCTCAAAAGTTTCACTGTTCTGTAAGCCACCTTATCAAGAAATGTCTTGGGAACGTGGTGTTTCGTCAAATCTATCGACAAATCGGACTGATAAGTGTCCCATGGCTGCAAAACAAGAAAAAAATCACACTCATTCAGTCACACTTATCCTCACATTCACATCAGTAAATCAAAAAATCAACCAAAAACATCGAATTCAACAAAGACCACACTCGGCAAGCTAATTATAACGATCATATTCAACAATGATAATCAAAAAATGATAATTCAAAAAAGTATGGCTTGATTCCAAGCCAAAATTCACTCAAAAAACAACGCATTTTCAATAAACTCCTAAGCGCTCTAACCTCCTCTGCCATTGTATGAAATTCAACAAAAAAAATTAATGAAATTGAGCACGCAAAATTGCAAACAGTTCGCGCTCACTACTGGGTAGAGAAGAGTCTCACCATAAAACAATTCCAAGGCCAATCCGTCCCATCCTCCCGCTTCAACTTCCGCGGCGAAATCCCCCAATAACTCGAAACCGCGATCGCGCCGACCTTCTTCCCGTCCCCGGGGCAGAATCCTCAACCCGATCCTGCCCCTTCGGGGAGAGCTCCGTATTCGACGGCGGCGAGGAGGACAACATCCGGCACCACCTGGGTCCCAATAGCAACCTCTGATTCGCCGACGCAGGGGACTCAAGCGACCGGAGAGGGAGAGGGGGAGCGGCCGGGGAAGGTGGGTGACGTGCTGCCGGCGGCGGAGTAGGCGGACGGCGGCGGCGAGGAGGCGGGTGGAAGGGGAAGCCATATTGTCCAGCGACGGTTGATCGGAGGTGGGAAAGAGCAAGGAATGCGAGGGAGTGAGCAAATACCACTATTCTTTGGTTTTGGGTCTTCTAAATCATTTGCCGGGGCTTAATGACCTTTTTATCCTCGTACGTTCCGGGTCTTGTTACACAAAGTTTGAGTGGTCGACGTTGTTATTCAGGAATTTGAGTGTCCAATGCTTTAATTTCGATGGCCATTAAATATAAGACGGCGGAAAAATGTAACTCTATTTGTTTTTTGTCTTCCTTTTTTTGTTATTTATGTTTTTTTGGCTTTTTCTTAAACGTCGGATATGGGTTATACGTGATCTTCCAATTTACTCCAATATGTAATAATTAACGGGGAAAATCATGCTTATAAGTAAAAATAAATTATAAAATTTTAACTTTATTAAACTATTTTTAAAAGAATAATTCAATCTATTAATTTATACTTTAAATTAAATTATTGTAAATGATACGTGAGCCTTTTAATTATGTGTTAAATAGTATATTTAGGGGTGCTAATTAAACGAGTGAGCCGAGCTCAACATGTGTTCGAACTCGGTTCGAATAATTCAAAACTCGTTCGAACTCGAGATCAAACGAGTTTTAGACATACATGCTCGAGTTCGACTCGAATATCTTTTATGTGTTCGAGCGCAACTCGAGCTCGAATATATTTAAACTGTTTAATTTTATGAGCTCGTTCGTCCAGCTTGTTCGTTAGCTCGAAACTAGCTCGATTAAAAGTCTCATCTCAACTATCTTGCTTCTTTGTTATTATATTTCATATGTATATATATAATATAATATAAAGACTATATTATTATATTATTTTATCGAGTCGAGTTCGAGTCGAACAATGAGTCGAGTTTGAGTCGAGTTCGAATTACAACCGAGTCGAGTCGAGTCGAATACGACCTTGCTCAAACTCGGCTCGTAAGATTCGAGTTCGAGTCAAGTTCGAGTCGAGAATTTAAATGTCGAGTTTCAGATCGAGTTAAGCCGAGTCAAACGCTGGCTCGCTCAATTAACAACCCTAAGTATACTGGACTATGAACGTTAGCTAACTGCTAGTCATGGGCAAAATAGTTCGTGGCTACAGGCCATAATAAAATTGGAAATTTTATAGTTCACTTCTATTAATTTTCAAAATTTGTTTGTTTGTTTTTTTTTTAAGCAGGAGATTGGAAAGATGGAAATAGATGTCTTGTACAAAGATAGTTGGCTGTCCCGGTTCGAGGAAAGGGCCGGGCGGGGGGCTGCCGTACATGGGCCGGGCTGAGCAAAATGGGGTGGCACGTGGGAATTGTGAAGGGATTGGGCTGGGCTGGGATACATGGCACGGGCCCAGTTTAAGCCCACTATAGGAAAAGGCATATCAGGCCCATGAAACCACCTCGACCCGACCCAAGTAGGGGCGACCCAGAAGGCCCATTGTCAACTGCCTTTTAGAAAGGGTTTTTGTTATTTGTCAAGGTCCTAAGAGCAGGATGCGATGGCCCCGACGGTTGAATGATTTAGAAAGGATATAATAATTTTGTGCAAACTAAATAATTTGACGTAGAATTAATGTACGGCTAAATTATTTAATTTTTATAAAAAAATTATTAATAAACACAAGTTAACCTATGTAACAACTCGCCTAAAAACATGAACCAACCACTATTAAAAGGAATAAATAAACGACAAAAGAGATTAATATAATAATAATGCAATTTTAAAAGTGTGATATATATATATATATATATATATATATGAAATAAAACATGAAAGGTCATATTAATTCAATATGATTAAATGAAAGTTTATTAATGCAACCAAACCATAAACAAAATAAACCAAAACAAATAAAAACGACACAAGTTTGTTAAGAACGATTCAATTGTCTATGTTTTAACTCGATTAAAATAAGAAGAATTGATAAATTTAAAATGAAAATGGTCATCGACAAAAGAATCACAATATGTAATTGAATTTCCTTCTCAACCGTCAATATTGAGACCTACCAACAAACACAATATCACATTAGTAATGAAAACACTAAGTTGTATAATAAAAGTGAAAATAAGATAATACTAATATCAATTTTTCATCATTTCAATTATTTTCTTATATAAGCTTATGCTCTGTACATATATGCCACAGACCTAATTTATGTATATCAATATTATCTAAACCCATAATTACGGTATTACAAGTACATAATGAGTCCTCTAATGTACCTTTCGGCATCAGGGCAAATCAATTCATTTTAATTATAAATCTTCTCTTGTCTCATGTCAAGACTAGGTTAATTGATTAACCACTTTTCCATGCTTAGGAGTATGAACCTAGACCAACATATACCTCAATTGAGTACTACAAATTTATAATCAATATACAAACTTGAAAATTTGATGAGACACTTGCAACAATGACATGATCATATTCTTAACGAGACAATAAAATTATACATAAGTATAATTTTAAACGAGCGAAATACATAGTATGAAATGGCTTAAAACTTGACAAAATAAAGCATGCAGTAATGAATAATATTAAATTTTAAATTTCCAATATTTACATCAAGTCTAGTAAGATAAATAATTATTAATTTGATACAATCATTTAAGTCATTCCTTATATTTTAAATTAATTATTTAAATTATACTTCATACTTAACCAATGATAAAATAGTTATTAATGTACTAGCATGTATTTAATTTCTAATGTTAGTATATTTTTCTTGACACAATAATTACTTAACAAAGGAAATATATTAATGTTACGGTCTTGACAATTAAGATTACTATTTAAACCTTTAATTACTATCATTGTTAATACCAATTTAGTGAGTAGCGGATACTTAATTCATTAAATAAGAGTTTGGGTATACATGTAATAATTTATTAGTTTTTTTACTAATTCCATATATTTACTTGGAAATTTATTAACCATCATCTTAAATCATTTGACCTAATTTTTATTTTATTATCAGAATGCAAAGGATGCCACAAGTAATATCATTTTAAGTAACTCACTCAATGAAGGTTCAAACTTTAATTAGTTTTAACATCCTTTCAAGATTCAACACTTTTGATTATCATACTATTATATTTTAATAACCCATTTTTCTACCTTACTAAATCATTATTAAAATAATCAACATTATCTACATCATGCTTATTATTATTTTTAAGCTTTAAACATAGTTTATTAATAATTCTATTATAACTTACATGTTATTACCTTGTATTAAATTAAATATGATAAAACTTCATTAATCACTTTTAACCACTCAATTTATTCATAAACTTATATTTCACGAATCAAGTATCAACAATTAATCACTATAATAAATAATATAATATTATTCATGGATTAACTCAATTTATTTAACC
This sequence comes from Piper betle, assembly GCA_033002965.1. Lineage (NCBI taxonomy): Eukaryota > Viridiplantae > Streptophyta > Magnoliopsida > Piperales > Piperaceae > Piper > Piper betle. The sequence goes on from JAURVB010003540.1 coordinate 22,225, forward strand.
CAACTGATTATTTGTAGGTATAAATTTATTATTAGTTTAATCATTGTGACCACATCTGTGTTAATTATAAGACATCATCTTTAAACAATTACTGTTCAAAGCTCCATGTACACTACAAGACCTAGCTTATCTGATATCGAAATAATCAAAATGGCTGCTTACAGTGGTTAGATCTTAACCATCCATGGTACCCACTTGATTGAAATAAAATGATTAATTTGTTTTTTAAGAAAAGAAATAAGCAATGATCTATTAAAAAGTCCAATAAAATTATAAGGATTTTAGGGTTTAAGAAAAAAGCTTGCATCTATCGTTTTGTTATACCCTCCAGTATTTAGCTACTGTTATTTGTGATGTGTTGGAGATATATTTTAATTGTGTTTTTTTTGGTGTCAATCCAGTTGATAAGAAAAATAATTTTAATTAATTTATGACAGTACAGACTCATTTATCATACTTTAAGGAGTCTTTGCATCTGCAGATTCTAAACCAATGTGAAGGGTTTATTTAAGGAGTCTTTGCACCTGCGCTAAAATCCAATACTTTTGTAGTCAAATATTTTATTTACACATCAATTATGTGAAGGGTTTTGCACTTCACCATTTTGCGACAATGAAAACATTGTTAAATGCAAAAGGAATTAAAAACATAGATACTTAATCAATGTTGTTAATTAATAATCAATCGCCGTCTACATTTCCCGTCACCGAATTAAGAAACGCAATTTGCAGGCATCTTCCATTGCGCGGGTTACGCGACCGACTGCCGTCGCCGGACTCACCACCGTCTTAGCTGGTAGCACGCATCGACTCCTCCGCCCTACCAGCCCCTCCTCCTCCGCCGCCGGCGCCGGCGCCGGCTCCAGCTCCGGCTCCGGCTCCGGCTCGCTCGCCCTTTCAACCTTGTCGCCGGCCATTGCTTCACCCCCTCCTCCTCGATTTCTTCGCCCTCCAATGTTGATTTGATGCGCCCACCTCTCCCCAAGCTGAGACCTCGGTCAATGGAAGCGAGGCGGAGGATTCTCCACCTCCCCCCACCTGTCTCTCGCATCCCATTCGCCCGATTCTCTCTTCCCGTGCATGCTCCCCCTTTTCGATAAGCTGTGCCCCCGCTCCCCACTCGAATCCGATTCCGAACCCCCGATAAATCCCGCCGTCGGTTTCCCCCCGCTCCTGATCCGGTTTTTGCGGAGTTCGCGACGCGAGGGCCCCAATGGCGGTCGGCGGGGGAAGCGCTTCTGGGAGGGCTGTTTCTGGAGCTGGCGGTGCCGGCGTCGTTCGTCGCCTGCGTGCCGTTCGGGGGAGCGCGACCTTGTCGTTCCCGGGCTTGCCGTGGCGGGGGGAGGCGGCGTGGTTGAGGGTTTTGGGGGGGTTTAAGGGGTGCTTTTTGTCGGTCAGTTTGTTGATCAAAGGGAGGGATGAGCTGGAGAAGGTGGGGTGTTCGGCGGGATTGAGGAGAAGAGGATGGAGGAAGGGAAGATGTTTTCGAAATTGGGTGGAGCGAGGGCTGGCGCAGTGAACACGACTAAGCATCTATGGCCGGGTGCTGTGGCAGCCATGGTTTCCAGGTTTGGTTTGTTAGCTGGTTGTTCTTTGTAGTATTGTTAGGTTGTTCCTATATTTGAATGCTTTGGTCGTGTTGAAGTATTTCATCACTGAGGTATAATTTGATCATTTAGCTGTCAATCTCTTTGGTTTGGAAATTAGACTTCATATATATGGAGATGCATTGTAGGATTCAGCTACTTGAATGCTTTTGCAAAGTCTTCTCCTATATTGATTGCCATGGTTTGTGTTTGACTTTGTCAGTAAGTTCTAGTTTAGAAGGAAAGCACGTTACTATCTTCTTTTCATGGAGCTGTCAGTTTCAAAGCATGCAAAATTTTTAAGCGAATATTATTTGTTCTGTGTCGAAGTTGGCAAGCAAAACTGTTTGCTTTTATACATGAAGAGCCTTGAACATCTGTGATTTTTTTATCTGTCAGGAGTTGCCTTGACTTTTAAGTTTTGATTCTTTTATATGTCAGGACCTTTGTTGCACCGCTAGAGAGATTAAAGTTGTAATACATTGTTCGTGGGGAGGGGAAAAATTTATTTGAGCTTATTCAAATAATTGCAGCCTCTCAGGGTCTTAAAGGCTTTTGGAAAGGAAATTTTGTTAATATTCTTCGAACAGCTCGATTCAAGGCTGTGAACTTTTACTCCTATGATACATATAGAAAGCAGTTACTTAAACTGTCCGGCAATGAAGAGACTACAAACTTTGAAAGATTCATTGCAGGTGCTGCAGCTGGTATTACTGCAACTGTGCTTTGTATATCAATGGACACGGTACGTATTGTTTGGCTTCACTTTGTAAATACGATGCTGGGTGCCAAAAAATCATGACTTTTTTTATTGTTTCATTATTTACCAAACTATTACTGTCCTCTTTATTATTCAGTACCATCACTTCCAAATTGAAGGCTAGTAATCATGATTTTGAAGTTTGTAGCAAGAATTCAGTTCCAAGATGCCAATGTTCTCATTATCCACCATTTTCATCTCATGTTGGGTCATGACCCGATAAATTTGGGTTTTTTATGATAATGTGTTGGAGAAAATTAAACATTGGACAGATAAATGGAAGTGGAGAATATAACATGGGTTTTTTCATCAAGTTTGTGTGGCCTCTTTCTGCAAACATTATTCCAGAGTTCCTTATGTTAGAATGAATTTGCCAAACAATGGAAAAGAAAAAAATGATGTGCTTAAAGGTCACTAGCATATGGCTTGAGGAAATTACAACGTGAGGAGTGGGCCAATATTGAGCATCTGCCATTATGGATTGAAACACGTTTTTGAAGTTTTTTTCTATGGATCCTAAAAGATTTTTTTGTCATCCATTCTTCTTGATTATGCATAACTAGGCTAGTTTATTTCTAAAAATTGGCAGTATCAATTTAAGCTATGAGAAGCAATGCGAAAGAGCTAGGTGAAATGAGGTTTATGCTGTGTCCATAACTTGAATATCGACAAGCAAAAAAGTGTCGCATAATTTATCATATCTTGTTTTTTAGGAAATAGCAAGAAATTAAATGGTTTCATACTCCATTTTTTGATGGCTGTTCATCTCATACTTCTTTTATGGTTAAAATCAGATTCGAACTGTAATGGTTGCACCTGGTTGGTGAAACCTTGGGAGGTGTTATTGGTGCCTTTTGTCACATGATTCAGACTGAAGACTTCTTTTCTTTGTATAAAGGCTTAGTACCATCCATCATAGGGGCAGGAGCTGAATGCCTTGGATCAGCTTGAGTTGGGGCCAATGAGAACTCTCTTTTATGGAGCCATATCGGGAGCTTGTGCAGAAGCTGCTACATGCCCGTTTGAAGTGGTCAGAAGGCAACTTCAGATTCAAGTTCCTGCAAAATGGATGAATGCATTGGCAACTTGTGTGAAGATAGTCGAGCAAGGTGGCATACCTGCACTGTATGCAGGCTTGATTCCTAGCCTCCTTCAGGTAATTGAAACGCTTGATTGCAGCTTGAGAAGCTTTCATAAGTAAACCTGCATCATTTATTTACTTTTACCAGATCAGTATGCCTAGTGACGGTTCTATTTGACAGCACGAATGCATCACGCTCATATTGATTGCACAGTGAAATCATTTCCATTTCATATGCCTATGTGATAGAGCGTGTTGAGATCTTCATGCATGAAAATTTGTGCATGCGGCAATTTTTGTATGTAGCTTGCATAGTTTGATTGCATCATTTCAAATAGATGAAGTGAAGGAACTTTCATGTTTGTTGAAGTGTTTCTGTTTATTCTTAATTAATTTTGGAGTTGATTCTTTCTCTTGTTTTGCAATTGAACTCGTACATTTTACGTCCTGTCTATTGAATCTATATCATTCCTATGTTGGATTTTATAACCGGAAGACTCTTTATTTGGTTTTTTGTTGCTTTTGGTTTCGCCATCTGCTGCTATTAGCTACCTCGCCTACGAGTTCATGAAGATAGTACTCGAGGTTGAGTAACTCCCCAAATTTCACTTCGCAGGAAAATTTAGCTGCAGTAGACATTGCTAAATGCTGACAGTTGGGGCTGATTTTTAATGTCAACGAACATCGACTGAATATTGGCGAGGTAGTCGATATGGGTGAAAACAGAGAGCCATTACCTCCTGTTTTCCTCTTCTTTTTATGGGGACCTCAATTTTCTCCATTTTTAAAAAAAATTGCTGCCCGAAATCAAATTTGTATACACTTGGAAGAAAAAGAAAACAGTTTTTTTATAAATTAAATTGTAGTACATGGCATGCAGCTAATTAATATGCGACCTTCTTTACCTAGGTGATGATCTTCCTTAGATGACTTTCTATTAAAGACCCATGAACTTCACCTTGACAAGCTTTTTGTTGGCACTAGTAGGCGAGTCTGATGGTTATTCTGGTGCCTGCAATTTCTTGGTCAAAGGTGGTTGCATCTGTGGCTGGTGTGCCCACTGTGGCTTGTTGTTACAGGTCTAGTCTTAGGGATGAGACGAGGTTAGGTTTTGGTGATTGATCCTATTAATCCCATGTTCCTGATGGATAGTCGGTGTTATTTGAGTGGTAGAAATAACTGACTAAGTGGATTCATGTTCTAGTTGTGGGCAAGGATCAAACTGTGGTGCATAGAGCATGTTGGGTGAGATATTGATAACGAGCGGTGTAGTGGTAAAATGATTGGTAATGGAGTACCGAGCATGTCACTGCATATCGGCATAAAGGAAACCTTAGAGGCATGACGAGTTCTAGGTAGTGAGTTTATTGGGTGTGATGACTGAACATTAGGTCGAGCAGCTATGAGAGTGCACATCGGCAGAGCGAGGTTGAGGATTGAGCATATTGATAGAAATATCGAGCAGAATAGCAGAATGCGAGTGCATGGGCATGATCGAGCAAAATACCAAAATGACGGTATTTGGGTCGAGGTTGCCGAGTAGTGCTACAATTCCTAGCACTATTAGGAGTTTTAGTATTTGGAGTGATCAATATAGTAGATTCCTAGCGCTACTAGGAATTTTGGTATTTGGAGCATGTATTTTACTGGAAGCGCCAAGGGAGGTTTTGGGTGGTTGAGCACTGGTTGGGGTTGAATTAGGAGGGTTCAATTATGCAGCCAGCATGAGCCGAAGGATATGTTTGAGTGGATTTGCCGATAAGGATGAGAAGATGGAGATTTATATTTATCCTTATGCCAATGTCAAGGGGAGTTGGTTGCAACTAACTCTAAGCGATAAATGTGATCTTTATGACGATATGCGGTTAGGATCTTTAGACATATAAATAAATACGAAGATGTCTATATAAGGGGGACATCGTCTTAGGTAGAAAGTAACGTAGAAAATTGTGTGGCTCTCTTAGTGGAGAAGAGATGACCTAGATCGTGCAAGGAGAAATGTGAAGTTGTGGCCAGTTCTTCAAGTGCAGGGATTGGAACTTCACGAACTTCACGAGGGCGGCCAAAGTAGCTGGCGTCTACCGGGATCAAGGTACACAACTTGCATTCCGCAACCTATCTACTTTTTGGCTGAGGGAATTGCATCTAAACAAGTTGATCCAAGGGGGATGACTTGAGGTTGTGATTGTGAGGACTGTTGTGAGTGGGGTACTCGGTGTTCTCACAGCCTCCTTATCGGAAAAGGAGGCAGGGCGTAGGGTTTGCATGTCCACACTAGCCAAGTAGTCATGGTAAATTGATTACTTGTATCGTTAGTTTCTAGTTAATGAAATTAAGGTTAGGGCTGGAGTCTCAGAATTCTGTGGTGTCAACGTTTATGCCTTTGTTGCATAGTACTGACTACAAGAACTAGGGTTGGATTCCTCAAGATCTTGTAGAATCGAGTGAGGACTTGGTTTGAACTTTGGATGCTACACAACCTTGGTGTGTTTATTTTGTCATGTGTGTTCAATTGGTCTGTATTTAATTATTAGTAGCCAGTGACCATATATTTGGTGCACTAGCAATTGGGTGTGATATTAGTGTTGGGTGTTGCGTGTAGCGGCAGTTTCCGTGTGCCACGAACTTGTAGTATTGTTGCGTACTTGTGGAAGGCTGAGTGTTTCGAAAAGGGAAATACGCGGCAGGAACGTAGTTTGGGGACAAAAAATTCTACCCTAGATCAGCCCAGAAGTTATCAGAGCTGAAGTTTCCAAAGTAGCCGCACAACACAAGCACGAGTTCTAAGGGGAACCTTCACAATCTACCGATAAACCAATCAAGGGACGGACACACGATCTACCGAATCTCTTAGAGAGAGATTGGCATGACTGTAATTGTTGATAGGAGGGCCTCTCGACAGTGGAAATGGTCATACCGTCTTTGACTGAATGCAGTCCTTAATAGAAGGGGGCTTGAACTCTCGGGTTGGCGATAGACTCGAGCACAGTGGTGTAGGAGAGGTAGTGGAGATGCTAGGTGGTCTTCGGGCTATGGTGGAAGCTTTGCATGTTGATGTGGCATTGTTGAAGCAAGTGGTCGTGATGTAGCCTTAACATGGTGGTGCTGACCGTGTAGCAAAAGATAGTTCTATTCCAGGAAAGCTCAAAGTGCTAGAGTCAAAGAAGCTCGAGGGAAATAAGTTAGCTAAGGACCTAGAGAAGTTCATGTGGTATATGTAAGAATACGCGAAGATCCCTGAAGAGAGGCAAGTTTCTATGGCCATCATGTTCAGATTGGAGACGCCAAGTTGTGGTATCAAACTTGCACCGAGAAGGATGAGAACGCTGGTCGACCCCGAATAGACTTGGGAAGTCCTAAAGAGGGAGCTTCAAGATCAATTCTTGCCAACCAACACTACATGGGTGGCAAAGGGTCGATTGAAGAAGTAGACTCAAACAGGAACCTTGAGTGTAAAACTCGTGATTCGAATTAGGGTTTTATAAACTTGAACCGATTGGTTCAACCATTATTACGAGACGATCATTCATTTTTTTCGACGACCATTCGTTTTTCTCCCTGACAATTTATTTTTCTCAATTGACCATTTATTTTTCTCAATGACCACTGGGTTTTCTTCCCCCTGACACTTATATATTCTACACTCCTGACACTATCATCATTCAACCACCACCATTTTTCTCACACAACTTCCTTCTCTTTTCCCCCACGATCCTGACTTAAACCGGCCACAACCTTGTCGCTGTCACTGCACGACTGGCGATTAGATAGGGAGTAGGAGCTCACCGTTTAGGCACTAAGACATACTCAGAGTTTCTACCAGGTCCATTTAGGACTCGCTCCCGATTTATTGTTCTATTCTATTATGATTTAATTTTTACATATTGTTGGACAAGTTGAGTAGTGTTTTATCGGATCACTTAATCCGAGTCATTTAATTGATTAATTTTTCGGATTAATAACCACTTGAAGATGAGGTCCCTTGAGTATGTTTTTAAAAATAAGATCCACCACAAGTTGCCTTTGGGCTTATTATATAAATCCCTACCAAGACCTATATACATGTAGTTTTTGCATTTTTCGACAACCGTACTACGCAAGCAGGCATGTGCTAGTTGAAGTCGGGATTATCGACAACCATGCTACGCAAGTGACATCTGCCAGTCAAAGCTTGAAATACCGACAACGATGTTATGCGAGCCGCATGTGCCAGTCGAAACCGCCGACAACCATGCTACGCAAGTGGCATGTGCTAGTCGAAGTCAAGAATACCGACAACCATGCTACGCAAGTGGCATGGTTTAGTCGAAGCCGCTGACAACCATGCTATGCACGTGGCATGTGCTAGTCGTAAGCCGAGAATCTCGATAATCATGTTATGCTAGCGATGTGCCAGTCGAAGTCGCCAACAACCATGCTACGTAAGTGACATGTGCCAGTCGTATGCCAAAATACCGACAACCATGCTACACGAGTGGGTATGGAAGTAAAAAATAGGGTTTAGGATATGACAATAGTCCCAAGGGGCCATAAAGTGAAATGAGAAAATGTCGAGAGAGGCATCAGGAGCCGCAGATTAGTCCAGTTAAAGATGATTTCAGTTCAGTAGATGCCCAATCGAGATTTCACGATGTTTTCTTTCATATGAGAGTTTATTTTCATAGCCAGTTTGATATTAGTTATATTTTTGGATCAGTAACCGTCATTACTGATGTGTTTTTATAATATATGTAGGTGATGATCATGAGTAAGATGAGCCAGCTTGGGTAGATGAGCAGTGATGTCTCTTGCACACATGCACACGCACTGATCGAATATTTGTTTTGACTGTTTCAACTGTATTGTTATGTAATTATGAAAAATGAAAATACTTATGATGAAGAGTGTTGTAAGTAGAAATGGATAGTGATATTATGATTTGAAATGGATATCAAGGTGCTAGTCGAATGATAAAATTAAAATGTGAATAAAATGAATAAATGGGTTGAGACTCAAATGTCGATAATATTTTGATGTAATCGAATTAAATGTTTTGACATATCATTCATATAGTAGCATGCTAGGTTTATTTTTGTGCATTCATCCATACATAGCAATATACATCTTTCATCTTGAGACGTCGGGAGTAAATCCGTGGGAGTTGGGTTCAGGTTAGCCGACCTAACAGGGACCAATGACATTCCGGTTTGGTTCTTGAGCGTAAACCAGATTTGGGGCGTTATAGTGAGAGAGTACGTTAAAGAGTTTAGCTCTTGCATGTTGGACATTAAGAACATGTCCGAGGATAATAAGTTGTTTAACTTCCTCATCAGTTTGTAGCCACGGGCACAGATAGAACTAAAGAGGCAGAAGGTACAAGATCTACCTGTAGCTTTGGTGGCGGTTAATGCATAGGTGGATTTTTGGCCTACGACGAGTGGGATGATGATATCTTGAGTAGGAAATCCACAGGAGGCAAAGGCAGTAGACGGGATGGCAAGGATACACTGTCCAGGGCGCCAAAGAAGAAGAGATCAGACTGTAGGCAGGTAACTAGAATCAGGTTGCTGATGTGAAGAGCACTGGGTGCTTTCTATGCAATGGTCCACATTAGGCTAGGCATTGTTCGACGAAGGGCAAAATCAGTGCCCTGGTAGCCGCTGCAGACAAGGACCAAGAGGAAGGGCCTCCTGCCCTAGCTTCTACCCTTCAGATACTCAAGGTGTTGAGAGCTGGACATACATCTTTTGGAGGAGCTGACTTGATATATGTTCCTATTGTAGTGAATGGGAGGTAGGTTTCAACCTTGATAGATACTGGTACTACGCACAATTTCATCTCCAAGGAGATGGCTACGGAGTTGGGGCTGAAGATCGGGATCAACACCAACAGGATCAAGGCGGTCAACTCGCAGGCCAGATAGGTTGATGGAATTTCCAAAAACGCGAGACTTTGCTTGGGGGAGTATGAAGGACAAGATGGATTTGATGGTCATTGAGATGGATGATTTCGATCTGATCCTCGGGAATGCCTTCACGAGGACTACCGGGGTTAGAGTGTTTCCAAAGCTAGGAGGTATATTGATCATGAACAAGGAGGATGCAAGCTTTGTTCGTGGCCAGGGAGGACCTTCTAGGGTTGAGGACCACACCTTCAGTGGGGAGCAGCTATCGGCAATGCAGGTTGCTCGAAGGTGCAAGAGAGGAGCCTTAACTTATCTTGCTGTGATGGTGGAGATCCAACTGGACCGTGTGGTGGACATGCTGGAATCATTGGTCGGGCTACTGGATGAGTATTTAAATGTGATGCCTACCGCATTGCCATACGGGTTACCTCCGAAGAGGACGATCGAACACCTGATCAAGTTGTACCAGGGGCAAGGGCATCAGTGAAGGCGCCATATTTGATGTCGCCTAAAGAACTCACAGAGTTGAAAATCCAAATAGGAGAGTTGCTGGATTTGGGAAAAATTTAGCCATCAACTGCACCATATAGGGTGCCTGTTCTAGTCCAGGAAAAGACAGATGGGTCACTTCGACTGTGCGTTGAGTATCGGGGATTGAATAAAGTAATCATAAAGAACACGTACCATGTTCCTTTGATAGGCGATTTATTTGACAGACTTAGTCGAGCAAGGGTGTTCACTAAGATGGACCTAAGATTAGGGTGTTGGCACATCCAGATTGTGCTGGAGGAAGTGCCAAGCAAGTCCACAGAGGACTACCAGGGTCAATCGAGACAGGGTTTGAATTGGCTGAGGGAGCATGAGCTCTTTGTGAAGAAAGAGCTCTTTGGATCCCTAGGCCACCGAATTGGCCAAGGAGAGGTGCGAATGGAGGAATCCAAGGTGAAGGCTATTGTTGAGTGGCCGGAGCCGACGAGGGTGGCAGAGTTGTGGAGCTTCCTAGGTTTGGCTAATTATTACTAGTAGTTCATACATGGGTGTAGCCATGTAGTGTCACCACTGTCTGACTTGTTGAGGAAGGACAAGCCATGGGCGTCGTTGGAGCCATGCCAAGCCGCTTTCGAGGAGTTGAAAGCCGCGATATCATCGGAGCCAATTCTGAAATTGCCGGATTTCAGACAATCTTTTGAAGTGGTGGCAGACGCTCCCAACAAAGCCGTGAGAGCATGGTAAGCTTACTTGTGGGGATCCAAGTTCATTGTCATCACGGACAATGTAGCTCACACTTTCTTCAAGACACAAGAAGGTATTTTTGAGACAGGCAAGGTGGCAGGAGCTACTAGGGTAGGTTAGAGTGTTAGCACGAAAGGATCTTGAGTACAAGAAACTGGTTGACAGAATCGGCATGGGGCTGATTCGCAAGTGTTGGTTAGATGATGGAGTAGTCTACGCTAGTGTTGGTCGTCTATACATCCCCACTGGTAGATTACAACGAAAGCTTATGGAGGAGTCCATGTTTCCCAATGGGCTAGACATCTAGGTAGAGACCGGATGTATGCACTCATGTCGCGAGTGAATTATTAGCCGAAGATCTAGGCCGATATTGAAGCTTTCGTAAGGTCTTACTTGGTGTGAGAGAAGGCTAGAGGTTGGCTTGCTACTACCACTACCTACACCTATGAGGCCGTGAAGTTCGGTCTCACTAGACTTCCCGAAGTGAGGGGAACGCCATTAGTGTTGGTCGTAGTTGATTGGTTTGCCAAATACGCCGAATTCGCATCAACGCCATATTGGTGCTCAGCCGAGACTATTGCCGAATTGTTCTTCAAGAATAGAGGAAACCTCAGAGGCGTGACGGGTTTTAGGTAGCAAGTTCGTGGGGTGTGATGACCGAACACTGGGTTGAGCAGCTACAAGTGCGCACATTGGTTGAGCAAGGTTGAGGACCGAGCATACCAATAGAAATACCAAGCAGAATAGCGTAACGCGAGTGCGTAGGCATAGGAGCGTGACCGAGCAGAATACCAGATTGAGAGTGCATGGGCATGACCAAGCAAAATACCGGAATCACAGTATTTGGGTCGAGGTTGCCGAGCAGTGCTACAATTCCTAGCGCTACTAGGAGTTCTGGTATTTGGAGCAATGAATATAGCAAATTCCTAGCGTTACGAGGAATTCTAGTATTTGGAGCGTGCATTTTAATGGAAGCGCTGAGGGAGGTTTTGAGTGGCCGAGCACTAATTGGGGTCGAACTAGGAGGGTTCAACCATACAGCTAGCATGTACCAAAGGATATGTTTGAGTGGATTTGCCGATAAGGATGAGAAGATTTCATGGAGATTGAAATCTATCTTTATGCCAATGTGAAGTGGAGTTGGTTGCAACTAACTCTAAGGGATAAGCGTGATCTTCACGAAGATATGCGGTTAGGATTTTTAGCGATATGGATAAACATGAAGATGTCGGGGACGTCCATAGAAAATTGTGTGGCTCTCTTAGTGAATAAGAGAGGACCAAGATCATGCAAGGAGACACATGACTAGTTTTTCGAGTGCAGGGACCGGAACTTCACGAGGGCTGCCAGAGTAGTCGTTGTCTGTCGTAATCAAGGTACACAATCTATGTTCTCAACCTATTTATTTTTATAGCCAAGGGAATTGCATGTAAACAAGTCAATCCAAAGGGGACGACTTGGGGTTGTGATTGTGTGGACTTTTGTGAATGGGGTACTCAGTGTTCTCACAGCCTCCTTATTGGGAAAGGGGGTTTGCATGTCTACACTAGTCAAATAGTCAAAGTAGATCAATTATTTTTATCCTTAATTTCTAGTTAATGAAATTAAAATTTGGGGCCGGAATCTCATGAACGTTTGTGTCTTTATTACATGGTACCAATTAGAAAATCCAGGGTTAGATTTCTTCAAATCTTGTACAATCGAGTGGGGATGTTAGATGTTACGACGTGTTTATTTTGTCATGTGTTCGATTGGTTTGTGTTGGTGATTATATATTGAGTGCATTAGCAATTAGGTACATATTAGTGTCGGGCATAGTTTCCGCGTGCCACGCACTGTTACCTAAGACTAACTATTTTTAAGAAAAAATATATGGACAAAAAATTTTACTTTAAATTAGCCCGCAACACCTGCCATCAATTTAAATTTTGGGGGCGCGGCAGGTGACCACTTCCGGCCTCGTAATTCACGCCATAGAATTTTGGTTTGTCCACCTGCTTTTTGGACGCGGTTGGTTATTCGATTTAGCGAAATAAAGTGGGATTTTAACCCGTTCGGGAAACGGATTTTTGTTTTCTGGGAGTAGTATAATCTGTGTCAACTGCATTCCCTCCTAATAAGTCGTCACCTTACCATTCTACCTTCCATCGGCGACGTAATGCAAGGAGGGGCAGAAGCTGCCCAACTCCTTGTTGAATCTCCTCGGCGTTTCTCTCGTTGGAGAAACGTGGGTGCGTAAACTGTTGTTTACTGGTTGGCTTCAACTTTTGAGAGCGACCGCACCGCAGGAAGACACGGAACACGCCCGCTTTACGGCCACCAAATTCAGACTTGTCCACCTTTGTTAGTTGAGTTGAGTCTCTTTTCCCTCCCCCGTCTCCTCCCTCGTATTGGCCGCCGGCGTGTGGCCAGAGAACTAAACACGAGTCAAGTGCGCAAAAAAAGAGACTCCTCCTTTGCAAATCAACTATGGATTACACCCTTTTCCACCATGTGCATCGCACACCATTTTTAGATGTCAATGTTAGGCTTTAACTAGTATGGGCTTCAATTCTCTCTCACTTTTTTATTTCTGGATCCAATCTTACTAACGACGGCATCGTCTTCTCCTTCGCATGGCGACTAACCCTTGCTAGGATTCCGCCCATGTCTTCCCCGCCGCTGCCGGCCGCCGATCGGTGCGCTTGCCTTTCCGCTTGCAATGGAGCTGCTTCTTACCGCGGCGAAGAGCCGGTGGGCGGGGAGTCCGAATTTGAATGCCCCTGTTGTCACAACAAGCTCCGCCGCCCGCCGCCGGCGCCGGCGCCGGCTCCGGCTGCCGGAATTCTGGCCTGGGATGCGCTGGGCAATGGGGTGAAGGCGGTGAAGGGCGATTGGAAGCGGTTCCGCAGGTTGGCCGGGGCCGCCGGCAAGGGTTTCGTTATTGGGGCCGGGCTCAAAGGTGGGCTTGCTGCTTTTGCCATGCTTGCTAGGATGAGAGCCCGTTCCTCCAGGTGGGACGTCAATTTTGTTGTTCTTTGTTCTTCGTGTGTGGAAGGAAAAAATTGCATCTTTTGGCGTGGAATGCGCAAATTTTGAGGTTTTGCGTTTTAGGGGTGATAGATTTTTTTCAATTGTTGTTTCAGTAGATCCGCTACGAGCACGAATAAGGGAGCTGTGGTGGAGGCTGTGAAGGATACGCTGCGATACGGGCTGTTTCTGGGCTCGTTTGCGGGTACTTATGTTTCTGTTGATGAGTGTGTTGCTGCTATTGGAGGTGATAGTAGGCATGTTACCTGTTCTTTCTCTGTTTTCACCTGCTTGCTTGCTGCGAAAGCTCTATGCCTACTAATCTGGACTAGAATAGTGAACTTTACTTTTTTATTTTCATATTTAGCAAAACGGGTGTCTTGGATTTGATAGTTGTCATAATCAGTTATGAAGTTCATTGCAACGAGCCCCAACTGTCAGATGTTTCATTAGATTTTATGTCGGACATGTTATTTGTTTTCATCTGCTTTGTGTTGCCATATATAACTGTTTATAAGGGGTCTTCTTTTTTGTTTTTTCACTTTGTCATTTCTATTTAGTCACATTAAATCATTCATTTAGGATTTATCTAATCCCTGAGAGTTAAATGAAAAACATTTTTTCCGGACAAAATGTTTGAAGCAGGATGAAAAAAGCTCGGTTACCTCTCAAAATTATATCTATCCTTACACTTCAGTTTGCTCGACGTTGTCACTTATTCATTGTCTTCCTGCTTTAGGACTGCAAGTTGGAGGTCTTTTTAGCTGGGGCAATTGCTGGACCCTCGATGCTTTTGACTGGGCCGAAAACTCAGCACACTAGCTTGGCGATATATATCATGATGCGAGCTGCAGTCTTGGCCTCACGATGCGGGATCAAGAGTAAACGATTTGGTTCAATCTGCAAGCCTTTAACTTGGTCACATGGTGATATATTTCTAATGTGTCTTGCTTCTTCACAAATATTGTACGTAGGCATCATGCACTAATTTGTGCTACTGAATTTTTTTACCTTGAGAAATATGGTGCAAAAATTACAAACAGGTTCATGACAATACTCCTTTTTGTGTAGCATGAATTAATCTTCATTTTCAGCATGTCATAATGTATCTGTAATCTCTGTAGGAGCCTGGAAAAAATAAAATAACTATGTTTTTTACATGTGAAATAGGTCTTTTACATTCTATATTTATGATTTTTTTGTCACTATTTTTATATAATGGCTAAATTCATCACACCTAATGCTAAACTGTAATTCTGATGAGGCTGTCTTTTTTTCTCTTGACTTTTAGCTCTTGAAATTATATATCTGTTATAATTTGGATGAAAGATGGTTTTTGGTCTCGAAAATTTTGAGCTTGTTATTGTGCTTATATGTCTTTAATCTGAATGTACAAATTGACACTTTCTGTCATGGAATTATTGAGAACCGCATAAGCAGTCATATTTGTATTGTTTGAATCACATAACTAGTAAAACTTGTCTTGCTTCGTTGGTAATGGAATCTTGTCTTATAAAGTCGCCCTATTCTTGCTCTGGCTTTAAAAGTACACCCACTTAAACTTATGGTAAATGCATCGCGTGCAGGTCTTCCTATATTCTGAAGCAAGACAGCTTACCTGCATCATACAGATCTTTTCTAAACAAGCAAGGTGGAAAAGATTCTGTCATTCTACATGGTGTTAAAGACATTGCTACTGGAAATCCCTTTTCTAATTTGAAAGGAATAGAGAAATTCTATGCTTCATGTGGTGTTGACATAAAGCTGGATCCAAATATGAAAGTCCCATGCTCTGTATGTATATTTTCTTGGTTTACTGGCTCTCTTTTTTTTCCCTCCTGAGTTATCTTGTGTTTCTGAATGGTGGGGAATTTTCTCATTAAGTTTAACACGGATTTTTTGAGATCTCTTGTGTTGAATGTCTATCATTTAATGTCATTTCCACATTGAAATAGCTTATACCCTTGTATTAAAATTAAATTATTCATGGGACTAAATAGGTGTTGGATTTATTTCTGATGAGTATATATCATCCCCATTTCTATCTTCCATCTTTCCTTGCAATTATTGGATGCTCATAGTTTTGATTTTTTTTATGAACATCTATCTATTAAACAATAAATGCAGGATTTGCAAGCTTGCAAGATCTTGGGCTTGAGAAATTGCAAGATCATGCATAACATGTGACTAATGTTGGACAAGCTAGGAGTGGAAATTATATATAACACGTGAATATGGTTCTCATAATGTAAAATGGTTGCACTAATCTGCATTTTAATTTACCTCCCATAATTGCACGCCTTGAACTGAGTAACATTTCTCACTCGCCATAAATTTCTGGACAGTAATGCAATTTTATTTAGATATTCTTATTGATTATGTAATAGACTATTATTCAAGATTTTTGTGCATTCTCTGTTGGGTATGAATGCTAAAAGTGGTGCTGCAGATTGTGCACGAGAATCAATCCTGTTATGGACACTTCTTCTCTTTCCTTCTTCAAGCTTATAAAAGAGCATTGCCAGTTTATTTACCTGTATATTTTATTCCTGCACTTATTGTTCATCGGCAGGGTCTTCTTAAAAGGTATAATCCCTTTTTTAAGGGCTCATATTTTTAGTACATCTTTGCATAAATGCTGTTTATTTTGTATCTGAATTTGTGCATTGTGAGTTTTATGAATTGCATGAAGGCTATAAATCATTTGGTTACTTAGTCCAAATTCTAGATTTACTTTCCCAGTTTGGAAACAAAAAAGTAAGTTGCTATAATGACAACATGGGAATGAAGTATTATCTAGATATGGTGAAATATCCATTATTAACTAGTCATCAAAGGAAGTTGCAATGAATTTTTTCCAGCTTTTTATTAATGGAGAAGAACTTTTGAGTTACAAGAATATTGTTAAAACATTGAAATTATATGATAGACTCTATTTGTAACGACCCACCCGTTCCGAGCCACAAACTAAGTGTTACTATATGAAACTAAGTGTCTCATAAAATAATTTTCTATTAATTTTCAAGATTTTAAATAAACCCTTGACATAAAAGTTAATATAATAAATGCTCGAAATAATCTAAGTCCCATGAACCGAACAAAAATCCCACTGTCATACAAACAATCTCGAGAAAAAAATAGTCCAATAATAGAGTCCTCCCGTTGTCCTTACTCTACCCATCTTTCCATGCTCATACCTGCGGAAGCAATTCCGCGTTAGTGATAAAAATATTAAGTCGTATAATTACAAAAAATAATTAATATATTTTACAACATCTGAATTACGTCTTTTAGTGATTATGAGCCTATGCTAAGCTCTTAATATGCTGGGAGGGACCCATCTAGCTACCATCCTATGTATGCGTACACACGCTACGTGGCCCTTGGCTTGTAGTTATCAATATTTGCCATTGACTCACCCTCTCGGTATTACAAGTGCATAATGAGCAGTCTTGCGACACTGCGCCCTGTCACCCTTTTTGGCATGGGGGCAAGTATTTAATCTTTCAGGGGTGTTTCCCTGTGTCGGATTGAGTCAATTCATTGACCCCGATTGCGCTCAACGGATGGTGGTCGAATATGAACTCAAATCAACCAAGACTCCCACATAGTAATTTTTTTAAAGGTGCTGCCCTGTGTCAGACTGAGCCATTTCTTTAACATCGATTGCGCTCGGCGCATGGTGATCGAATGTGGCCTCAAGCTGACTAAAACTCCCAAATTAAAATATATAACATTTCAAGTCTGGTATTATGATGAGGAACCCGCAACTATGACACATGATCTTAAAGCTCTTTGTGAGTCAAATGTGTTCACAGACTATCCATAGGATATTTCATTTAACATCAACAGAACTCTCCTTTATATAGAAGATTATGTGTGGAATTCAAGAAGTCACTACATTAAATTTTATAAATATGTATAGAATTTAAGAAGTAACTATATTAAATTTTATAGAAAAGAACGTAATCACAAATAATTATATTAAACACCAACAATTAATTTGATAATGAAAAGTCAAAAACTTATTATTGGTATAATGTGAAAGAATGTTAAATCGCACAACTCCCGATCTCAAAAATTCAATAAACAAAATTTATTTAAAACCATTCATAAATATCATTGTACCGATATGATAAAGGTCAATATTGATTCTTAAGAATTAATTTAATTTAAATATTATTTATGAATCGTTCTTAAGATTTACAAAACCCTAAATAAAATAATCTAATTATTATTATTATTATTATTTTGAGGGTTTTACAATCTCCCCAACTTGGAAATTTTCGTCCTCAAAAATATAATATTTTCGTAAGGAGAAAAATTGATGTTTATTTTTTTGATTTAAGCATTGCCACTCATATGCATAGTTAAAGTGGGGCACACTGTCCCATGACACGATTATCCATATCACACAGGTGTCCCATACTACCTAGATAACACCTTTGATTATAAAGGCATGACACAGGTGTCCATATACGCTCATTGACTTAAGCGTCAGGTGCACCTAGCATGACACATAAATGACACACCCATAATTATTTACCATCTAAAATAATGAAAATTAACTCTATAAAAGAATGATCAATTCAGATATAAAAGAAATTTTACCCTTGGGACAATGGACTCTTAGACTTTCAACAAGGTAATGATTGATTTGCATAGTTCCGTGAGAAACATAGCTCTGATATAACCTGTAACGACCAACCCGTTCCGAGCCACAAGCAAATGTTACTATATGAAACTAAGTATCTCATAAAATAATTTTTTATTAATTTTTAAAATTTTAAATAAACTCTCATCAAAAATCCCACTCCATGCAAACAATCTCGAGAAAAAAATAATCCAATAATAGAGTCCTCCAGCTGTCCCGACTTTACCCATCCTTTCATGCTCATACCTGTAGAAGCAATTCTGCGTTAGTGATAAAAATACTAAGTCGTATAATTACAAGAAATAATTAATATATTTAACAACATCTGAATTACGTCTTTTAGTGATTATGAACCTATACTGAGCTCTGCTCTTAATATGCTAAGAGGGTGGTCGCCCATCTAGCTACCATCCTATGTATGCTCACACACGCTACATGGCCTTCGACCTGTAGTTACTTATATTTACCATTGACTCACCCTCTCGGTATTACAAATGCATAATGAGCCGTCTTGCTCCACTGCGCCCTGTCACCCCTTTCGGCATGGGGGCATGTATTTAATCTTTCAGGAATGCTGCCCGTGTCGGATTAAGTCAATTCATTAACCCTGATTGCGCTTAGCGCATGGTGGTCGAATGTGGACTCAGGCCGACCAAAACTCTCAAATCGAAATATACAACATTTCAAGTAATTATATAGACCTGGTATTATGATGAGGAACCCACAACTATGACACACGATCCTAAAGCCTTCCCTTTGTGAGTCAAATGTGCTCACAAATTATCCATAGGATGTTTTATTTAACATCAACAGAACTCTCCTTTATATAAAAGATTATGTGTGGAATTCAAGAAGTCATTACATTAAGTTTTATAAATATGTGTGGAATTCAAGAAGTGACTACGTTAAATTTTATAGAAAAGAATGTAATCACAAATAATTATATTAAATACCAACAATTAGTTTGATAATGAAAAGTCAAAAACTTATTATTGACATAATATGAAGGAATGTTAAATTGCACTTACAACTCCCAATGTCAAAAATTTAATAAACAAAATTTATTTAAAACCATTCATAAATATCATTGTACCGATATGATAAAGGTCAATATTAATTCTTAAGAATTAATTTAATTTAAATATTATTTATAGTTCGTTCTTAAGATTTACAAAACCCTAAATAAAATAACCTGATTATTACTATTATTATTTTTTTCGGGGTTTTATACGACTTGACTCACATGTGCCCATTCCAACTTTCTTTAATTCTGAAAAATGCATTCAGTTTTGAAAATGTGAAAAATGTGTAGATATTCCTCTAATTTGGAACTTTCTTCTATCTTTCCTAAGAAGTAGCAAGCAATCACTGTGTATGACATTTCCATATTTTCATAATGACATCTGTTACTGCAGACAGGTGATAATTTTTCTTGCTTACTTTGGTTTATACTGGGGTTTTTTTACGCATTTGGTGTAGGCCGTACACAATATTGGGAAAAGTTATTCTGGGTACAGCTAGATCAAGCTTATTTCTTTCAACATACTGTGCATCAGCCTGGTTAGAATCACTTTCCTTACACGCAATGCTATGTATTCCCTTTATTTTTTTGGTAGTTGTTTTTCAAGTTGTAAGGTTTATTTCTTTTCCTGCTTTTAGCTGTTTTTAAAGTTCAATTTCATATTGAATGCTGTTGATTATTCTCCATGTTTTTTAATCTGATCATTTCTTGATGATATCAAAGTGTCATATGCTTGCTAGTTGCTGCCCAAGCACTTTTTGCTTAAAATTATTTAATAACTTTTCTGGTTTTCAAAATGTAAAATGCTTTGGCACTGTGACTGCGAAATACCTTTTAATGTAAAGCCGTGTGGAAACAGTGAGTCCATCAATAGCCCTTTGTTACCAAGGAGTTAGCCTCTAAGCAGTCGTGATGCATTCATCATTCTGCTACAATTGCTTTAAGACTTAACTAGCCTGGGCATGATGTTCTTTGGATCGTCTATATGTTTCTTTTAATATGGGAATATTCTCCACTCATGCTGTTCTTTATGAGTAATGCTCGTTTGAGATTTTGCGTTTGATGACCTGGAAGCCTAGTAGCAACCACAAATGCCATATGTGCCGTTGAGCTTGTTTGTCTATTTCCATTAAGCTCTTTGTTTTTCTTCGATGACAATGCAAGAAATGGAACTTTGAAGTGATCATCTGAGATACCTCCTTTTGCCTGGCTGTAGGGCGTGGACATGTCTGCTTTTCAGGATCTTCAAGACGTGTAACATTCCAATGGTTGCCATGGGCACGGTGAGTAGCTTTGTTTTTCATCTTTGCCAAACCATTAGGGATCAATGGTTTCTTCTTACACAGTAAAGATTTTTATCTTGGCAGTTTCCTACTGGTTTGGCGTTGGCTATTGAGAAAAAGAGCAGAAGGATTGAAATATCACTGTATTGTCTTGCTCGTGCTATTGAAAGTTTCTTCATGTGCTTGTTGGATGTTAGGTATTTGCCACAATTGAAGAAGCTGAAAAGAGCAGACGTGGTAATATTTAGCCTATCTACTGCCGTTATTATGCACTGCTATGCACGAGAGAGAAGTGTTTCGATCAAAATACTTGAATGTACTTGACTGGGTATTTGGTGTGCCACCAACACCAACATGTGACGAGCCTTCCAGTTTGGAAACAGTTAAAACTGAGTGAAAGACATACGATACATTTGCAGAGTACTATTAAATTTATATAATAGATTTTGCTTGCATTTTTTTGTTTTTTTAACAATAGGAGAAATAATATTAAAACGCATCTTGCATTCTAAACGGAAGTAGTAATGATCCGTGATTGTTGCGAACTTGCATGGTTCTGTAAATGAATGACATGGATCATGCATCACAAGCTTTACAAGAAAAAAAATGCCGTCTTTTGACCTCTCAGCCGAGTTATGGCTGATTACAATTGGGCCATCGTCATTTGTCTTAAAAATATGTATTTAGCCTGGGTATACCTTAGGGTCCGTTTGGTCGATATGAAAATAGTGTGAACAAAAATAAAAAATAAAAATGTAATGAAATGAAAATTTTAAAAAATTTCATAACATGTTTGGACAATAGGAAAATAAAACAAAAGTACGGTATTTTTTATCATGTGTGTGTTAACTTCTTTTATTTTTCATAAGAATATTTTGTTTTGTAAAATCTTTACTTGACCTTACTTTTGCTAAAATTAAAATTTTTTGACTAAATTTTAAAACATCCACACACAAGAAAGTTTTTAACCTCTAAATTTTACATTTCGTTCGTATAATTTCAGGAAAACTAAACAATCTTTTAAAGAAAAATCTTATCACTATTTAGATATAATTAGCTTAGACCTGTGCAATGTGTAGGTCATGTATGACAAACTTTTTTATATTTTATTAAAAATAAAATTAAAAGTATATAACATTAAAGGCATAAAAAATATTCCTTTGTAAATTAAGTATGATAAATAAATGTATAATAATTTTATACTTTAAAAACTGAGTAGAAAACATCTACAAATTCTTGGTTAAAAATTTATGACAAATATCATTTTGTCAAGGTCAAAGTTAAATATTTACATTAAATGATTAATGAAAATTATCTTGTATAAAAAATTCAAAGATCTAATAGCCCTTAACTTTTAATCTCCAAAATTACACTTAAATGTTATGTAATTAGTTAAAATTGTACATTGAATTTTTATTATTTTTAATATGCAATATGTTTCAATTTAATTAATAATATATGAAGAAATATAAAGTAATCTAAAATGCAAATATCACTAAATATTTAATCTTAAACGTAAATTTTCCAAATATATTTAAAAATATTTTGCTCATTAAAATCAATTCAAAATATCAACAGTAAAAACTATATGAAGAAATTTTAAATATTAATATATAATTAATTAAAAATACTTATTTGAAACAATTAAAAGTAAAAATTGAGTTTGAGCGAGTACCCGGTGAAAACGAAGAGTTTTGGGTGAATAAGGAAGGAACTTTTAATTTAATTAATAATATATAAGGAAATATAAAGTAATTTGAAATGCAACTATCATTAAATAGTTAATTTTAAACACATATTTTCCAAATATATTTAATAATATCTTGCTTATTGAAATTAATTTGAAATTATCAAAAGCAAAAATCTTATAAAGAAATTTTAAAAATAATTTTTAAATATAAGGAGGAGACAATAAAGATGAGTTTTGAGCTAGTTAGAGATAAAAATGAAGAGTTTTAGGCAAATAAGAAAGGAATGAGAGGGATTTGTAGGGTCATAATTAATCACATATGATGATAAGGCCGAATACGACAAAATCGAAAAAATCCATCATGCTATATAATATACAGTGGATAGATACTAGATAAATATATATAATACTATCTTAGACTCGTGCAATGTAGGCTATGCTTGACATACTTTTAAAATTTTATCCAAAAATAAAATTAAAAATATATAATATTAAAAACATAAAAAAATTTCCCTTTTAAATAAAGTAAGATCAATAAATATATAATAATTTTACATTTTAAAAATTTAGTAAAAAAATATACAATTCTCAGTTGAAAATTCATGACAAATATTATTTTGTCAAATCAAAACTAATATTTACATTAAAGGTCAATGCATATTGTTTTGCATTAAAAAGATTCAAACATTCAAGTGACCCTTCAACTTTTAATTGTCAAAAGCATGCCTAAATATTATGTAATTAATTAAAGTTGTACTTTATTTTTTTTAATTTTTACCATTCAATATTTTTTAATTTAATTAATAATATATGAATAAATATAAAGTAATTTGAAATGCAAATATCATTAAATATTTAATTTTGAACACAATTTTGCCAAATATATTTAAAAATATCTTGCTCATCGAAATCAATTTAAAATTATCAAAAACATAAATTTTATGAAGAAAATTTAATATTAAATATTAAATATTAATATAGAATTAATTAAAATACTTGTTTTAAATAATTTAAAATAAATATTGACTAAAATAAAGAGTTTTCAAGCAATTCAGGAGAGTTAGAGATACAAGAAATTATTACAAAATGATTTAGAGATTTGAAGAGGGGGGATTAATTGCCTGTTCGGAGAAGATCAAAATGCAAAAAGAACAACAAAAAAACCCATCCTCCGTAATCTAAACTAGATTCCCATAATTTGTATAACATACAAAAATTTCTTCCCAATGGGTAATTACATAAGTAATTTAATATTTTCTAAAAGCTTTTAATTCCCATAATTATGAGAATTAAAAAAAATCATTATAACAACAAGGATACCCTCATATTTTAGTTAAGGTTTGTTTGGATTGCTGAGTAAAAAAGAAACGGTGAGAAAAATATATTTTTTATACTTTGTCTCAAGCAAACACAAAAAAATAGATTAGTTTTCCATTGTGATGGAAAACTCTTTCGGAAACCATTTCTTAATAATTTTTTCTTCCACAGAAAACACAAGAGAAAATGATTAAAAAACTAATTTTATTTTATTTTTTAAAATTATCGTTTTTTCTTTCAATTATAATCTATCAAACTAAAAATACCTCGGGGATGGCCAGATCCTCAACTCCTTTGGAACAAGGTCGTGTCCGGTTTCCCCACCACTGCCGTGGCAAAGGGAGGTAAGATTTAGCTGCCTGCTGACTGCCATGGCTGACAGCAGCCTGGTAGATCGTCAACAACGGCAGTCCGACAAAGGCGATCCCAGATCTAGAGGCCCTCCGGCATCAAATCTAACAACTTCCAACGGTGAAAAGCCTGTTAAGAACATTTTGTAGTTAGACTTTTCATACAGAAAAGAGAACGGTCAGAATGATTGACTCTTAGAAGAGAGGCTGATAGAAAGATTTTTCATGGGAAGAGTTGTGCAGTTGTTGACTTTGGTATATTCATGCACGTATCATTGTGATCAGGTCAATTGGGTGGGAAGAGTCGTCAGGTTGGTTGAGTTTAGAGTATGTAGAATACATCCTCATGGCTTATTAGTCGTAGAATTAACCAAGAACGAGAAAATGCTGAGAAAGAAAGAAAAGAAAATCACCCAGGCTTCCTTCCCCGACCTTGCCCCCAATTTGGAGTGTTTTAAATGGACGACCTAGACCTATTTGTTTTAAGAAAAAAAAGATAACCAGTGGCACCCCATAGACAGGTTGACCATCGTGTCGAAGACTTCCTGTTACCCCTAATTTGGGTCAGAGGGGAAATATCATGAATAATTAAATTTTAATATTTTTTTATAACAAATGATCAAAAATTTTAAATTTATATAAGTTATAACGAGATCTCAAATTTTTATTTTACGTATAACTAATTCATATATTTTATGAATATTTTACTTGTAATATTTATTTTATTGACATAAATAAATTTAATTTAACTTTAAACTTTCTCAAACATATTTTTTTTGTGTTTTATACAAAGAATGATATTTCATTTTTTTAAAATATATTCATGATAAAAATCTATTGGATAAAATAAACGTTTTAATATTTAATAAAGTGTCACAATTTCAAATTAAAATTTTGAACATTTAAATATATATATATATATTATTTTTGATGGCCTAAAATTTTATTTTAATTTTTAATTATCCAAAATTCAATAAAAAGTATTTTTGTTTTTTTAGTTCATCAATAATATAGTTTTATATTCTATTTAATATTTATCAATTAATCATTTATTTTTATATATAAAGTTAGTAAAAAATTATAAGTTGTATCTATTATATATTTTGGTATTAGTAAAAATAAATTGTATAGGTATTTTTATTATAATTTAAAAATGATAGAATTTGGTCATAATTAATATAAAAGTTTTAAAAATAGTTATTTTTTATATAATTATGTAAACTAAACTATTTTTTGAAAAAAAACTTTGTAGTTGTGACACCTCAAATTCGACTTGCTTGAGAACCAAACTGGAACGTCACAGGTAACTCGAACGTTATGGATCTACTCCCAACGTCTCAAGACAGAAGATATTAATTGCTATGCATGGATGAATATACGGAACTCTAACGTACTACTATATGGATGATATAACAACTAATTTATATACCAAAATAATTACGATAAAATCAATAAAAATTTCTGAAATAAAACAGATAGAGCCTCCCTTGAAAGTGTAATTAGGGGCCACCTTATCAAATCAACAAGTATAAATACATAAATTCGTATACATCCATTGTACCATAATTTTCACATAAACATTTAATTCAACCACATCAATATATTCTCGACATTTTGGGTCTCGACCCACCTGTTCATTCTATTCACATTTCACCTTTATCGTTTAATCTGCATACTAATATATATTTCGAATCATATTATCACTATCCATTTCTATTTACCAAAATCTTTATTATATCATCTTTCATATCCGACAATTTCATCACAAAAATTTCATTTTCATAATATCATAACAAAACAATCAAAACAAACATTATGTTGGCAAGCATGTGTGTGTGCAAGGTAGGTCACTGTTCCTCTGTCTAAGCTAGCATATCTTGTATTTAATCTTCACCTATATATACATATATAAAAGAAACATCAGTAACGAGTATTACTAGTTTAGAAATAAAACTACATAGAAAATTGGCAAATGAGAAGTAACTCTCATTTTGCAGAAAAATATTTGTATACTTCTCAAGAACACTCCTAAGGGCATCTAATGAGGAGCCACCAGGCTGTAAACCCGATAGCTTCCCGAACTGACTGGTCTGATGCCTCTCTCGGCATTTTCTTATTTTCCTAGCCCTTTGGGACTACCAGTATATCTTAAACCCTTTCCTTTCCTCCATAAGTCTAATGGCTTTGAGAATGAAAGCTGAGTACTCTTAAGTAGTCGCCTTTAGTACCCTTTGAATCACACAATTCCAGACGTGTGCTATACTAAACAGTAATTGTAAACCATCACGTTTCTCCGGGTGTGAGGAACTCAAAATGAGAGTTGTCAGGATCTCTCAGGAATAAAGCAGCTCTCTTACTAATCCAGAGCCCGCTTTAACTAGCACATACACTCGCTCATGGTACATGCGAGTCAATTTTCTCATCTCTTGTCTCACTGAAATAAGATAAAACTATATATATATATAAGACTGAGAAGGGATTTATATAATATGCCTGAAGACAAATTGCGGTGGATCTTATTTTTGAAATCAACTCAAGGGATCTCATCTTTGAGGGTTATTAATTTGGAAAACTGGTTGATTAAATGACCCGAGTTAAGTGAGATCCGATAAAACTCCACTAAACATGTCCAGCCAGTAATAAAATAAACATACAATAAAATAGAACATAAAATAGGAAACAAGTCCTAAATAGACCTGACAGAAGCTCTGAGCGTGTTCACGTGCCTAGGTGGCGAGCTCTTACTCCGTACCTATACATTAAACTAAAAGCTAATGCTCACTTATGATTCATTCATACATCCTATAGTATACACACATCAATCATAGATCAGTCCATATAAGATTTTCCAATGCTACGTTGTATTAGATTACGATCCTTACTTAGTTTACCTAATTACTTCTTTAGCGTTCATTTTAATAATATTCAATCAAGCAATTCATATTTTTATTTCCAATAAAAATAACTAACAAATCAATTCACCAAACTAGCATGTTGTGCTAATAATTATCACCTTTAATAAATTAAATCGGAGTAAATTATACATTGTGTTGTCGGCAATCGACAACGACTAAGGTTTCGTTGTGCGACTCAAGATTTGAAGTCAGCACTTGGCGGCTTCCGAAGTTCGATTGGGTTCGACTAAATGTGTAACACCCCAAATCCGGTTCACACTTGTGAACCAAACTGGCATGTTGTAGGCCCCGGTTAGGTCGGCTAACCCGAACCTAACTCGTGCGGATCCAATCTCAGCGTCTTAAGATGAAGATCCAACTTGCTATATGTATGTATGAATGTATAAAACCCTAACAGGATACTACATGGATGACAAGCAACCAATTTTTCACATCATTACAATTACGATAAAAATTCTGAAATAAAACAGATAGGGTCTCTCCTAAAAGTGCAATTATGGGCCACCCTATCAAAATAATATATATATATATATATACACACATGCATCCATGATTTCATTCACACTAAATTTAACATCTTATGAATTCATTCTGAAGCTGGGGTTTCAAACCACCACGCTTCCGTTGCGCATCTCTGATCATGTTCACATTCTATCATGTCTCATGCATTTGAACATGAACACCCCGTTTCGGCTCACCCGTGAACCGACCCGGAAATGTCACCGGCGACCGAACCATTCGTTAATCTACTCGATTCGGTTAAGCCGACCAGGATCTACTCTCGGCGTCTCAAGATGGAGATGCAAATATGAAATGCATAAATGAGAACGATTGGGTTCTAACGGAGTCCTACATGCATGCTATGATGTACAAGCAAAATAAGACAAAACAACAAATGAAAAACCAAAAGAAAATATATATTATTTTATGAAAATACGATAACACCTAGCAATCTACCATGACATTAAATCATTATCTCATTCGTTTTTACCCGAGCCGAGTCCGAACTCCAAGGCTCCCTACTCAGTCATATTTATCAGTTCGTTTCATAACAAGTAATTCATTCAAGACAAAAACATTGTAATAATCATTCACACAGCATTAACACACCGTCATTATACATTACACGCGGCAGGTACATGTGTGCGCGGTTCCGTGCTGCTCCTCCGCAGTCCCGACAGCTTTCATCGCTCGCATTCCTCACCTACATATATATAGAAAAACCGTCAGTAACGAGTGTTACCGGCCCGGAAAATAACTAATATCAATCTGGCACAGGAGAGCAAACTCTCCTGTTGAATCAAAACCATATACTTCCTCAAGAACTCTCATCAGGGCACATACGGGAGCCGTCGCGCCCTCGGGTCGACAGCGTCCCCCTATCTTTCACATTCTCATGCCTCGGCCATTTCTCTATTGCTTCTCGCGTCAAATCTCATTCCTTTCCGCCCTCTGCACCTTCCATATTACTCCTGGCCTTGAGCACGAAGGCCGAGTACTCTCAGGCAGTCGCCTTCAGTACCCTTTGAAACCACAAGTCTAGACATGCGCTGCAATGCAGTACCCGTGAACCTCCACACTTCTCCGGGTTTGAGGAACTCAAAGGTGGAGTTGTCAGGATCCCTCGGGAATGAAACGGCCCGCACACCATTCCAGAGCCCACTGTCGACACACACGTGCCCGCTCGCGTAGCACGGTAGTCGGATTTCCCTCATTCAGTCTCTCACCAAAACACGAAAACTATACATATATATAGGTCTGGGTTGGGATTTATACAATAGGCCCGAAGGCAACGTGAGCTGGATCTGAAGTTCGAAAACAAACTCGAGGGATCTCATCCTCGAGGGTTATTAATCCAGAAAATCGTTGGCTAAATGGCCCGAGTTAAGTGGGATTCGATAAAACGCCACGTAACTCGTCCTGCACATAATAAATCAAATACACAAGAGAGTAGCGTAAATCAGAGAACGAGTCCTAAACGGACCTGGTAGAAGCTCCAAACGGGTCCACGCGCCTAGGCGGCGAGCTCCTACACCGTACCTACACAATCAAGCTAAAAACTAACGCCCGCATGATGAATCACATATCCTATAGCATACACACACAATCAACACAATCACACGTCAATCAACACACATCAACCTATATCAATTCTAGCGAGTCTACTTAAGCTAGTTTGATTAGATCATGATTATTACTTAATAACCCTAATCAGTTTCATAACTTCTATTTTTAACACCACACAATCAAACAAATTTCATATTTTTATCCTTAATCAAATCTACATTTATATATATTATTATAACACACAATTCACCAATCCTAGCATGCAATTCTAATAATCAAAACTTTCAAATAATTAAATTAAAATAAATTATACCTCGCGTCGTCGAAAATCGGCGACGGCTAGGGTTTCCGTTTCGTGGCTCGAAAGTCGAATTCGGCACCTAGCGGCGTCCGAAGTCCGATCAGATTGAACCGGGTGCGTTCGGTGGATGATCCGGCGAATTTCCCACAAATACAATTTCCGGCGGTTCCGGTGGTTTTCCGGCGAGTGTCGGCGGTTTTCCGGCGGATTCCGACGGTTTTCCGGCGATGATTTGGGACGGAGCAATCAGGGGGTCTATCGGCACCATCTCGACGAGCTCGGTCCAATGGTGGTGTCAAACAGAGCAACCGAGGCGGCGATGGCCGTCGACGGTGGCGTCAAAAACAGGCGGCGGCGGCGGTGTGCTCCGATCGGGGCTCCGGCCGGCCTCGATGGCGGTCGGGAGGATGGGGGAAACGTCGACAACGGCGAGGGGGTGCTCGTCAGGGTCACACCAGTGTTGCAGAAATCGGCCGATTCCGTGCGGAATCGGCCGATTTAAATCGGATCGGCGTCGCGCCGATCCGATTTCGGGGCCGAATCGGGCGGCCCGATCGGCCCGGAATCGGCCGAGTTCGGCCGACCGATTTAAATCGGAATCGGAATCGGCCGATTTAAATCGGAATCGGTTTTTTTAGGAAATTACCAAAATACCCTAGGTATGATTTTTATTAAATTATTTAAGCATGGGTAAAATGGTAATTTGGATTTTAAAAACCTAAAATCAAACCCGCTCCCCCGACACCGCCGCCGCTCGTCCGCCCGCCGCCGCCCGGTTTCCGCCTCCGCCGTGCCGCCCCGACTCCGCGCTCGCCGCCGACCGGGCTGCCGACCTCGCCGCCGACCTCGCATCGTCGCCGCCCACCCGTGGCCGGACGAATCGGGCACGTACGAATCGCCGCCCACTCCGCCGCCGGCTCCGGGCCGCCGACGGTTCGTCCGGCCGGGCTGCCGACATCCTCCGACATCGCCGCCGCGAGACTCGCCGCCGACCGGGCCGCCGGTGGCGGCGGGGGTAAAAATCGCACGGTGGCATTCTTGTAATTAAAAGTTGACTCGAGTCTAACTCGAGTCAAAAATAATAATTAATTCGAAATAATTTAAAAAAATCTTAAAAAATATTTAAAAATATCAAAAACTATAATACACAGAATAATATCAAAATAACATCAATACTTAATTTTAATATATTTATATTATAAATTGTCAAATTATTATATATAACTGATTAAATTAATTTGGACCGATTCAACTGAACCGATTCCTGGCCGATTCAGACCGATTCCGATTCCGATTCCGATTCACTGGAAAACCGATTCCGATTCCGATTCCGATTTATGCAACCATGGGTCACACTGGCGGCGGAGCGGCCCGGACGGCGGCGGAATCCGGCCCGAAGTGGCGGCGGCCGAGGTGGTTTCGTGGGGCGATTCCGGCGTCGTGGCGGCGAGACGGTGGCCGGGGTGGGTCGTGGCGGCACGGCGACGACACGACGGGGCGGGGCGGCGTCGATCGGCGACAGCACGGCGTCGGCGGCGGCGGCGGCAGCGACGAGCACGAGGGGCGGCAGGGGTTTGGGTGAAAAAGGTCGGGATGGTGAAAAAAATGTTGTAGTGGCAGTTTCGTAATTAAGTGTTGACTCGATTCCTACACGAGTCAAAATAATAACTAGTTCATAATAATTTCTAAAAAATCTAAAAAAATATGGAAAAATCACATAAAATAAAACAAACACAACAACATCCAAATGGCATGCTCTATAACTAATAACCCACCCGAATATAATCCAACGCGTCCTAACGCATTATTCGGCCTAAAACTATTTCTTCGATCAAACATATAAAAAGAAAAAAATACTGCATACTTTCATATATTCTGATAACTCACTTCTCACCATCTTTTCGACGTTATCATCATATATTCAGGTATACCTGACTCTCATCGCTCATAAATCACGGCTGGTCTCGACTCAGCACGCGGTTCATGAAACTGACTCGATTCGAACCAACGGTCGAACTGACTAGTTCGGTAACGTAAAACCCTGACTCGAATCACGGGTTTTACAGAACATGTCATTCACAATATAATAACATAACAACACAATATTAAACATTCAAAAATCTAACATGTGTGTGTGTACAAGACCTCATTGCTCCTCCGTCCAAGCTGGCTCCTCCAACTCGTGATTATTACCTACATATAGTATAAAAACACGTCAGTAACAAGTGTTACTGGTCCGAAAAATAAAATAACTATAGCAAGCTGGCTATGAGAGCAAACTCTCATATAAAAAAATCATCATATACTCCACGTGAACACTCTGAAGGGCACTACTGAGGTGCCACTGGGCTGCAGACCCGGTAGCATCCCGAACTTACTGATTTGCTGCTGGTACTGTGCCGCTCTCGGCACTTTTTTTCAGTACTTCTCGTGAAACTTTATCCTAAGCCCTCTCCTTACCTCCATATTTCTCCTGGCCTTGAGCACGAAGGCCGAGTACTCTCAGGCAGTCGCCTTTAGTACCCTTTGAACCACAAGTCCGGACATGCGCTGTACTAAACAGTACCCATAAACCTCCACGTTCTCCGGGTGTGAGGAACTCAATTGCAGAGTTGTCAGGATCCCTCAGGAATGGAACAGTCCGCTAGCACTAATCCAGAGCCTGCTTTGACTATCACGGCATCCTCTGCATGGTACGTGTAGTCGATTTCTCCATCTCTCGTCTCACTGAAAACGCGAAAACTACATATATATAGGGCTGGGTAGGGATTTATATAATAGGCCCAAAGGCAACTTGTGGTGGATCTTGTTTTCGAAATCAACCTCGAGGGATTTCATCCTTGAAGGGTTATTAATCCGGAAATGTTCGGTTAAATGGCCCGAGTTAAGTGGGATCCGATAAAACGCCACTTAACTCGTCCTGTAGGCATTAAAACAAACATACATTAGAAAAGAGTAAAACAGACGAGTCCTAAACGGACCTGGTAGAAGCTCCAAGCGTGTCATCGCGCCTAGGCGGCGAGCTCCTACTCTGTACATACACATCAAAACTAAATACTAACGCCCACTAACTAAATGATGCATCAAATCCGACATGACCATCACACCACAATACAAACATCAACCATAACAATCAACAATTATAAATGTAAAAATAATTCCAACTTATCCTATTAACACCTATTTATTATATTTCCTAAGTTACGTTGAACTTGATTATCATACTCAAATTTACTTTACTTCATTAGCTCATTTAACCTTCATTCCCTGTTAATCACATCATGCACATCTTTACTTCATTCATAATCTTAACATTCATCATAATAATTAATCAACCCTAGCATGCTATGCTAACAATTATCATCAATTTTAAATAAATCAATCGGAGGTAATTATACCTCACGTTGTCGACAATCGGCGACGGTTAGGGTTCCGTCGCGTGTCTCGGAACTCAAATTTGGCGCTCATCGGCGTCCGAAGCTCGACCGGGCTCGACAGGGTGAGCCCCGCGGAAGATCCGGTGAATTCCAGTGAATTCCAGAAATTCCAATTTTTCGGCGGTTTTTTGGCAGCTGCTGGCGGTTTTCCGGCGGCTTCCGGTGGTTTTCCGATGACAAACGCCGGCGGCATCTATTGGCCAGAAAGTGGTCGTGATGGGTACCCTCGGAATCAGCTCGGCAAGCCCGACTCATCTACGAGGTCGACGTGGCCAACGGAGGTGGTGGCTCGCCGGAAAATGCATAAAATAGAGTCGGCGGTGATGGTAGCTAGATCCGGTCGGCCACAGCGGTGATGGCCTCCATTTCGGTCGGGGAAGGTCGCTGGAAGGCTGAGGGTACTGAGGTGACCGACCGATCGCAGCGGCACTGGTCGCCGGTGGCGGAATCAGCGACGGAAGCGCAACGCGGGCGCGGCGTCGCGGCATGGCTTCCTCGCGTCGCGGCAGTCCGATGGGGGCTGGACCGGGTCGGGGCAGCATGGCAACATCGTCGCGGGGCTAGGCGGCGACTATCAGCGGCCGGGCGGCGCTGGCAGTGGCGGCGGCAACGCGCACAAGGGCGGCGTCAGGTGAGGGTTTGGGGAAGAAAAGAAGGGCGTGGGGGTGTGTGGTGGCAAAGTCGTAAATATTACTTGACTCGTATCCGACTCGAGTCAAAAATAATATTTAAGTTGTAAAAAAATTCCAAAAAATGTGGGAAAAATCCCATAAAATCAAACAACACCAAAAATCATAATGATATGCTTTAGAACTATCAACCCACCCAAAATGCCCGTAACACGTCCTAACGCGGGTAACGGCCTAAAACTAATTCTATGATCCATTATATATCATAATAAAAAAAATGAACTACATACTCTCATATATTCTGATAACTCATTCTTTTCTGTTGTGTTCATGACGTTATCATCATATACTTGGGTACACATGACCTTCATAGCTCATACACGAGACCAGCGTCGGCTCAGTACACATGTTTTGAAACTGACTCGACTCGAAAATAACGGTCGAACCGACCAGTTCTGAATATAAAACCCTGACTCGAATCGTGGCTTTTACAAAATGAATTCTGCAAAAGATCCAGCGAATTTTATCGAATCTAGTTTGCCAGCGGTTTTCCACCGGTTTCTGACAATTTTTCAACAGCTTCTTGACGATTTTTATGAGACTTTTCGGCGTGGCAATCAAGGCTAAGGGTCGGTACTGGCTCAGTGAGCTCGACCTAGTGGTGGTGGCGGTGAGGATCTGCACTGGCGGCGATGATCGCCGGTGATGGCGACGAGTCGGTTGGCTTGTCCAATCGTGCCTCTACTGGCCTCGGCGAGTCTCGGAGGTGACACTGGGTATAGAGGAAATGATGAGGAGGTTGAAGGGGATGGCGTCTACGACACTGTCGTGGTAGAGCGGCGCGGAAGGCAGCAGAACGACATTAGGACGTGGCCGCGGCCGGGATGGCTAGGGGCGGCACATCAGGGCTATGCGGTGCGGTAGTAGGAGGTGACTTCGGCTACATAGGGCCGACGTCGAGGGTTTGGGGAGAAGAGGGTCGGGGTGAAGGTTAGTGGCAATCTCGTAAATAAAATTTGATTTGACTCCGACTCGAGTTAAAAATAATAATTAATTCATAACAAATCTTTAAAAAAATCAAAAAAATAGGAAAAAATCCCATAAAATAAAATATACACCATAACATCACAATAACATTGTTTATAACTAATAACCCATCCAAACTAGTTCGTAACACGTCCTAATGCGTTATTCAGCTTAAAAATAATTATACGACCAAATATTAAAATAAATAAATAAAAATTATGGGCGTACTCTCATATATTATGATAAATCATTTTGTTGTTGTCTTACTAATATTATCATTATATACTTGGGTGCACATGACTCTCATGGTTCATAATACACGACTGGCTTCAGCTAAGTATACATGTCTTGAATTAACTCAACTAAAAATAACAATCGAATCGACTGGTTCTGAATATAAAACCCTGACTTAGGTCATAGGTTTTATGTTAGCTATTTATGATATTTTTCAAAAAAAATACTAAACCCTTCCCCTGACCCTTTTCCCCTCCTTCCCAACCACCTGCCCCTCACTGACCAATGCCCACCATCCCCCACCCCTACCCCTTGCCAACTGTCACAGGGGTCAACTTAGGGGTTAAATTTTTGCCCTAATTGCCTCCGTGCGGCGTGCATCCCTCCCTGGAAACACCAGCCTACACCACCTCTACACACACCAACGTGCTGTGGTGCACAGCGGCCTCGGACCGCCCACTTGCAAATAGTGCACGAACCCAGTCCTGGTACCGTGCCCAGCTACTAGCACCACTAGTACCGGTATCAGGCTACCAGCGATTGTACCAAACACACACACCAATCACCAAGCCAGAGTGACTACGCGTCCCACATACCGATCACCCATCTCGGTACCAAAAGACCTTGGAATCACAGGTCTAACCCCGGTGGCCAAACACGACACATACACCACATGAATTACAGGAACTCGTCCCAACCTCTATTCCACTAGTATGAATACAGGATATACAAGTAATCCTACTCTAGACTACTTGCCGGTCGTGGACATGCAAACCCCACGACCGTGCCTCTCGACCCTCACTCGACAGGACTTCACCCAACCCTTGGTTCACCACGCAAGGTTACCGAACAACTGGTATGTGAGCCCTGACCCTAAAGGCAGACGTCGACTACCCCGGTAGTCCCCCTTGAAGTTCCAGACCGCCCCCGGCCTAATTGCAGTAACCCCAAGGCATCCCCTTGCCCGGCCAATTTTTCTCCTCCACCGAGTTCACTCACACACTCTTCACATGTTGTTCTCTAGATCCACTCTGATCTGTTCTCTGCCTCACCACCAAATGAAGCTGCTCCTTATATAGGCATTGGCTGGACAAAAGTGGCACATCACCTTGCTGGATCCTGGCTATCCAATCCCCGATCAATGGCTCAGCATGCTCAATACCAGCAGTCACCTTAGTGATGTTCCAGCACTGCCCTTCACCGTTGATCACCTCATCCACGGTCCAGGATGATCTGCCGACATCACCACAGCTCTTGGAGTTCCAGCACATTTACTGGAAAGCCCATGTGCACTCTAGCCTGTTGGTCAACCCTCATGGTTCACCTCGGCTAGACCTGGTACCGATCCTATACACAACAGGCTCCAGACCACTCAACACACAACACTGGCTCTAAACTCACTCGGACTCGGGTGCCCGCACATCAATCTCCACACTAGGTAAGTCTTGCCCGGTATTTTGATCTAACAATCAACTGGCATGCACAGTGGTGCTCGCTCGGCACGCACATCTGGTTCCTGGCATCCTACTCAG
Source organism: Piper betle (assembly GCA_033002965.1). NCBI lineage: Eukaryota > Viridiplantae > Streptophyta > Magnoliopsida > Piperales > Piperaceae > Piper > Piper betle. The sequence continues at coordinate 58,233 of JAURVB010003540.1, forward strand.
TCCCCACACGCTACTGCTGCCCACATGCTCGGCCATGGTGCACGGTCACCTGCATGCTCCCGCACCCGGTACTGCTCCTGGCACGGCACGACCTCGCATGCGTTTGGTTCCCGTCAGCTCCCCAACTGCACTCCAACATGATGCATGGCACCGGTAGGTTGTTCCACCACACGAATAACACCGGCTATCCGCCTATGACACGGGATTCGCTAGGGACAACCGCCAAACCCTAGCGCCCGACCGTCCCACAAGCTATGCCTGTAACACCAACCATCCCCAGCCCCTACCCACCACCCCACCCCACGCCATCTGCCCATACCCCTTGCCCCATGCCGTCTGCCGTCTGCCCCGTGCCGTCTAAACAGAAAGATAAAATGCCCAATTTTGATTAGAACATTTTTTACAAAATCAATTACTGGCGGAGTGGTGACAACCACACCAAGAAAAACATACATAAACTAACAAATAAAAGCAGAAAACGTGCAACGCTCATCGTGGCAAAAATTAAGACAAAAATAAATCAACCAATTAAACAGAGAATCTGGAAACAACCCATCAAAAATCATCATGCAACAAAAACATCAACATTAACATATCAATGGATTCATTGGAAAATCGTCTTATCTATGGTCGCGTTGATGTTTTACGGCGGGATAGAGTTTGGCGCGTAGAGCTTGAGGGAGGTCTCGAGCTTCTTGATGGCCTCCTTGTCCCTCTTGGCATTGGACTGCTTGCACACAAAAAGGCCAGAACTAAAAGTTGCACACGTGAAGTGTTTGACATACAAGGCTTTTTTGACATCACTGCAAAGACAAGAATCGTTTGTTTTAATTTTAATGGTACTTTTGATTTTGCAAACTTTAGTGCAACGCTGCTCAGCCTAAGAGTCTGAACTAGTTGCCATTTGTAAGACTCTTTTGATTGTGAAAAGCAAAGAATGACAAGGAGGTACTATCTGTACAGACTTTTTATATTTAGTCAAGGCATTTTTAAGGTGATGAGAGAGGCTAGACAGTCCTTTTGGAGGCGGTGTATCGCCTAGTTTTGTTCTGTAAAAGTATCTTTTAAATATAACGTAGTTCTCTCGTGTTTGTAATAGGATGGCTCATAACATGACAGGGCTTTGTCTATGCAATTTAAATGTGGTCTAACTGACTTGGTGTTTGTAAGAAACTTGGGTTATAGTTTATATTTGATCCTTCTGCTTTGAAAAAAGAAAACAAGATCGTTTATTCTGCAGAATCTCCCTGTTGTTATTTACGAAAAAAAGAACTCTCCAATTTGATTCTTTCCTGCAAGAAATCATCGTACTTTATAGTCTTGCCAACAAAACAATTCCATGCCAACGTACACATCGATTGGAATTTCGACAATAAAAATGATTTAAGGCCGAGAAAGAAACAAAGAGAAATAAATTTCTTAAGACCAAAGCTTCCATCAGTGACATGTAAAAGTAATTCTACCCACATACACCCTTGGAGAGCCGTGTCTTGTCCACTATATATATTATGTATCTACACCAATAACTTTTTAGCGACTATCACAATTCTTATCCCATCCTATAGACATCACTGTAGATAAGAGTTCCAACCAATCTTTTTTGCAAGCTATCATAATCCCTTCATCCTACACACATCACTGTAGAGACCTAGCCAACATCCTTATTTACAGGAGGATCAAACTCACCAAGAAGAGTCAAGTGTCTGTGTCTACGTCAACAGACCGAACATAGTTTCTACCATAAACTTTCAAACAACTTTACAAGAAAACAAGCACCACAAATCGCTTTGTCACAACATTGTGGAGCAGCTTCAAGTGCTCAGATTCTTATGCTGATCTCTCATCTATTCGCTTGTGTAACGTATCTTACAGAAATGGCATTTGTATGGCTTGAAATTCCTATGCTCCTTCGCCATATGCTGCGAAAGCTCTTTAGCATTTTTGAAGTCATCGAAGCATTTCAAGCAGAAGATCTGCACTAAGCTTTTCACAGTACGAAATTCTTCGCTCTGCTTCTTTTTCTTCTTAATTAAGAACAAACATATGAACACTTCCTAACCATTATAAGAAATGAGAAGAGGCTAATCAGAATAGATAAGAAGAGGCTTATTACGTTAAGCTTGATGGGGTTTCTTCCCTCACATGAAGATCCGAAAGAAGGCGGCCAGGAATGAGGAAAGGAGAAACCTGTTGGAGCACCATGGCGCCCAACGAGTGCCATGACGCTCGGTGAAAACTGCACGGTTGGAGGGACGTGAGTGCCTGAGCGCTCACAAGCAGAGCGTCAATGCCCGGAGCTCCCGGAGTGTATGAAAGAAGCGAGCGTCGTGGCTCATTTTAGAGCGCTACGGCACCGCAGCTCAGGGCACTAAAGCGCTGGCAGAGGCCCGGGCGTTGGGCAGCGTGAGTCTATTTGGGGTCCGAATTTGGACGTTTTTTTTATATTTAACCCTAATTCCGTGGTTTCTACGAGAAGGCCATTTGGGGGTAGATCAGAGGGGGAAGAGGTGCCTAGGGTTTGATATTGAAAGAAGAAGAAGAGATTGATAGTTGCGAGGCAAAATAACATCTATGGGATTAGGTTCTTCATTGGATTGTTAGTCGGCTGTGTAACACCTCGAATTTGTTTCACTTAAGAACTGGATTAAAACGGTTATGATCGAATCAAGTTATATCTAAATTAATCAATTTAAAAGACTCGAATAAGAAACGGATCAAAGCAACTCTTTTGACATCTTAAGAAAGGAAGGTACTACTAAACATATAATCAACAATCAACACGGAAGGAATGAATAGATGAGTGCAACAACCTAATACGAAACTACGCACAATAGCATGATATAAAAATAGTCAACACTCAAGAATAGCCAAATATAAATTGATAAAATAAGGGACTAAACACATTAACGTAGTTAGACTCGAACAAGAAGTCTAAACACATTAAAGTAGTTAGACTCCAACAAGAAGTGGACTGCCCCTCTTGGCGTCGCGAGAAAGTAAGACATCACTAAATATGCAACCAACACTCTACAAGAAAGAATAAATGGATACATGCAATAACCTAATAAGAAACTACATGTAATAGCATGACATAAAAACACTCAATACTCAACATTAGGCAAAATATAAATAGATAAAATAAGAAAATAAATACATTAAAGTAATTGCTAAAGCTAAAATCTGAGTGTCTCATTGATACATTTGATATCATGCCTGATTTACTCATACAAAACTAGGGATGGCATACGTCTTAATACATCAATTAAAATACATACAAACACGTATCAAACACAGACAAAAATACAAAAGAAAAATAACAATGTGTTGAGCACAAGTGTGTATAGTAACTATCTGTCCTTCTACTAAAATCGACCTAACACACAGGAATAAAAGACATACATATAAATTTAGAAAACTATCAACAACGAATGTCACTAGCCCAAAAAATAGCTAATATAAACCGGTAAGTGGAATCCAACTTTCACAAGGAAGGAATACTAATATATAATTCCATAGGAATACTAAAAAGGCATCTACTGAAGAGCCATCAAACTGCAGATTAGACAACATTCTGAACTGAACTGGTGTTGTGCCACTTTTGACAAATACCTCTTTAGGCAATAATTGGCCCCACTTTTGAAAAAAACACATATCCTAAGCCCTCTCTATACCTCAATTAACTCCTAACCTATAGCACAAAACCAAGTACTCTCGGGGAGTCACCTTCAATATCTTTTGATACTTTAAGTCTAGATATGCGTTATACACAATAATACTTGTTTACTCCACACCTCTTCGAGTGTGAGGAAGATCAAGATGTAGAGATGTCACGATCCCTTGAGAAGGAAATAACCTTCTTAATAATCTAGAGCTCGCTGTGACTTACATATGCACCATTTCACAGTATATGCAATGTTAAGTCTACAAATTCTCAGCTCACTGAAAACTCAATAAAACTATATATAAAGATAGGAAGAGGATCATATAAGTAGGCCCGAAAGTAACGTAAAGAAAAGCTAAGTTCGAAAATAACACAAAAAATCTTATCCTCGAGGGTTATGAATCATAGAAGTAAAATATGTCTACATGACCCGTGTTAAGTACAATTTAATAAAATAATTATTTAACATACCCTACAATTTGAAATTAAACCACGATAGAGTAGAACAATAAAGTTAAGAAGAGTTTTAACAAACTTGAAGTCCAAACTCTAAGTATTATACCACATTTATGGCAAGTTCAGACTCCAGAACCTTCATCGGAAACCACTCTTAAGCAAACAAATGACAGCTCTATATAATGCATATTCATAATATGTGCTTACATCAACGGTAACATTACAAACAATGGGCAAAGCAAATATATCCATGAATTTAACATGTAAGAACTAGGTACACACGAGCTGTAAATAAATAAATAAATAAAAACAAAAATATAAGTAAATATATATATATATCCAAAATAGCTTTATCATATTTAAATTCATTTTCTCCTCTCTTGCTTACGGGGCGAGTGAAAAGCATTATCCACTATCCTCTCCCAACCCGACGGCGAGAGGAGTGGCGGTGGAGACGACGATGCTAGGCCTACTCTCCCTGTCTTCTCCGGCGCACCTCTCCCCTCCTTCGTCTCCGCCAAGCCCATCCCTTGTTCCGCCACAAAGGCATCGTCTTTCCATGGAATCCGCGTCCAGCAGCTCCTGCCGCCGGCGGCCGCGAGAGCTGCCGGCGCGGTCATGATGGCGAAGAGGGCGGAGGAGTTGAAGGAGATCCGCGCCAAGTCGACGGAGGAGCTTCACGAGGAGATTATCGACCTCAAAGGCGAGCTGTTCATGCTCCGCCTCCAGAGGTCCGCCCGCAACGAGTTCAAGTCCAGTGAATTCCGCCGCATGCGCAAAAGGGTAATCTTTTCCTGGTTTGCACTTTTTAAATTTTTGTGTATTAGTAGTGTTAGTATTGTGTGCTGTGGGAAATTGAATGCTTGGTCCGGCATTTTGGACAATGTTATAAGAAAGCCGATATATAGTTGTTGTGCGTGTAGATGAGCAAGCCACGATTGACATCATTTGTTGCTTTCTGATATATTGATTGTGTGCTGTTGAATTGCAAATGTATGCATAGTTTTGGCGTAGTGTGGTTTGAGCATGCTAAGTATTCGTCAAATTGTTTAATTGAGACGGGATGTTATTAATTTGCTGGGCAGCCCAGTGTGTGTGTGTCTAATACGTAAGTTTTTATCCCATGTTCATGAGTAGTTTCCTTTTCATTTCACTAATGAGATGCCGAGATTTAGATCTAAATAAATTTTGCTAATGGACCTATGAACACTGATGGCTTTTTTTCCCTTCAAAAAGTTGCAGATCTTAGTAATGCATAACATTAGGTTGTGTATTCAATACATGTCGGACCAGTGTGTCTATTTGTATGTACTTAAAGGCATTATTGTGCAGAATGCAATTGGCTGCAAGTGTACTTTTTATGAGTGGCTACAATTTTGCTTCTATGGCTGCCTAGCGCACATAACCACTGACTTTGTTGAGACTCTGGACTTGCTGCAAGTCTATGTTATTCGCTTTGTTGAAACTTTGTTGGAGATTGAAGCTTGTTCACTTCATGACGTGGAGTGTGTTATTAACTACTTGTGGTTGTCAAATGCTCAAAGACTAAGAATTTATCCATTTGAGCCTCTGTCCTTGTAGAATCCCTTTCCCTTAAGCTGGCTGCTTGTTATAGCTTGTGTCCAAGTTTTTGGATTGGGAGGTGTGAATCATGTAAAAAATATAATAAATGCCACATCGCAATCTCCATTTCTGTGGCTATTAACCACATTTGGAAATATTATGGGCCTTTTATCTCTTGATTAAAACTTCTCTAATTTTACTACATGGAAATTCAGTAATGAAGGTCATATTTTGGCTTTGGAAGTTGTAGCTTCTGCATAGTAGATTGATGAATAGTAATAACAGATTTCTGATGAAGGAATTAACTTTATGATATATTTAATCATGAATAATGGCTGGGTAGTTAGTGACCCTGTGGTTTAATTTGGAAGACATGCTCATTTCTACCTATGATAATGGCACTTGATTGCTCTTCCTCTGCTGGAAATGAAGGAGAAATCTTCGTCCACTTAAACCACAAATGAGTGGTAACTTTTCCAGATAGTATCATTTGTTTTCTCACTCTTCTAAGTATGATAAGTTCATAATTCTTACTAGTATTGTGTATAAACTGAATGCATCTGTCTCTATTGTACAGTTCTTTCATGAAGTTCATAAGTTAGAGTTAACAATAATTCCTTGACAACCGGTTAAATTGTGGATAAATAATTTACATCTGTCTTATGTTTCCTTTGTTTTCTTTCGTACTCAGGTTGCTCGCATGTTAACTGTGAAAAGAGAAAGAGAGATTGAGGAAGGAGTTGGCAAAAGGCTTTCCCGGAAACTTGATCGCCAATGGAAAAAGGGCATCGTCGTGAGACCGCCTCCTTCACTCATAAAAATGCAGGAGGAACAGAAAGCTAAAGAAGCAGAAAAAGCAACTTGATGTCATTTTTTTTCAGTCATATGCCGTTCTGAAGCTAAGGAATGTTTTCAAAGCTATTTGAAAGAAAGGATATCATCTATTTTCCTAGTCATCTGGAGTCTAGAAACTCTATTTTTACCGTTTTTAAACGGGACTGCCTGTACCATATCTATCATCGAACTATTTGTAGAAGATTACTTTCAGCTTCTTCAAAAGTGTGGATGTTTCCAACTTAGCAGAGGAAATGATTAAGGTACGCCATTTTTCTACTCTGGGTAATGTCCTCATGCAGGTAGATGTGGTATGACCATTATAAGAATGAAACTTGCTTTTTGATCTTATTATACGATAAAAGGTGATAGCAAGATGGGATCTTTGAGATGCTTATTTTAAAAGGTGCATAGAATAAACCCAAGATTAGCAGAACTTCGGAAGCTCGATGCTGTTTTGGGTATGAAGTAGTTTTAACATATGAAAATATCTGTATACTTTTGACTAAATGGAAATTGTAGGTTGATCATAGGTTCCTACTGCACTAAAAGAAGGCCCCGAAGCTCTGGAGAATGGAATGCAAAGCAATTCTCAGTTGATGGGATTTTTTTTTCAAAGCTCAGTTGATTGGATTGCTTCCATATCCATCACGAAGAAATGCAAGAAGAATGGTGCTACACTTTTATTTGTCACCGGATTGATGCACCGGATGCATAGGATCCTTGTGTCTAGTTATAAGCATGGTTTTAGAATTCTGTTTGACTCCAAAATTCTTTGAGCCAATCTCTATGTCAACTCCAAATTGACAAGATATATGTTTGCATATCAGTTTAAACTCTGCAGCCAAGTAATTATGCAGAAACTACTAACCTAGCTCACATACTACAACTTATATTTTTAATTCAATCAAGTGATTCATAAATTCAAAACTAATATAACTTATATATTTAAAGCTAATTTAACTAAATTGGAAAACAAATGTTACGTATATAACTATATTTTATATTATAAGAAAGGTATTTAGTTTTCTTTTATAAATTTTCAATTGTTGCATAGTAGATTTAATGCAAATGTCCAAATTAAATGGAGCCCCTGTTTTTTTTAAAAAAAATTATACAACATACATGTAATTAGACATGTTAACGGCATACATTCATAAAATTCAACCACTTGGAAAATCAATCTATTATTAAGATAATTGTACCAATAACCTTAATCGATTGTCCTAATCTCTTATTATTTTTTATAATGATTCAAAGTCAATAACATCAAAAGCAGTTGGCAGCGCTAGCTAGTCTAGTAGTATTTCGTGTCCATTAGAAGAATAAACACGTTTTTATTAGCTAGTAAACTTCTAGAATTAATATGTTTGATTGCATATTTATATATACGAAATTGCCTGCCTACTCCTAGTTATACTTGCTGTTACAATTTGTGGAAAAAACAAAGATATCGAGATAATTGTCTATTTCTTAAGTATCATAATTGTGCGAACTGATCAATTTGTTTGCAATAATTTTGTTGATTAATTTACGCAGCATCTTACGTTACTTACGCACCCAGTATGGACTTAATACAGACTTATTAGGTTGATTGTCTAACAATGTTACAATCATATGACACCAAAAATCATCTTTCTGGAATACATGGGCAACTTGTGGTTCCTATCTACCATAAATAATGATCAATCTAGCTGGTATATATATATATATATATATATAATTTTGTTATGGTGCGTTGCAAATCCGGCAACGGCCCAGCGCACCCTTCCAAAATACACCCCCCACCTACCCACTGCCGCCCGCCCCAGCCGTCCGGCCGAGCCCGGCCTCCGCCCATGCGGCCGACCCTCGCCCCAGCTTGCCTGCCGGCATCCCCAGCCCCCCTCGGCGGTGGCCCCCTCCTCGGCCCTTCGCTGCCTTAAATTTGGGGGAGTTTGGCAAGGTGCTATGGGCCGTTGGATCGCGATCCAACGGCCCAGATTTAATGCATGGTGCGCTGCCAAAAGATGGTAACGCACCATAGCAGCATTATATATATATATATATATATATATATATATATATATTTGTTGTGGTGCGCCGCATTCTTCAACAGCGCATGTAGGCACTACTACAATGAGAGCCTCTAGATCTCATTTATTCCCCTCGCCCCCCTCAAGATGGACCCGCCCCCTCCCAACCACAACAACCCCACCCCACAACAGCTGGGGGCCGGGGGTGGAGGTGGGCAATGGCCAGGCGGGGGGACGGGCGGGCAAGTAGGTCCATTGTGAGGGGGTGGGGGGAATGAATGAGAACCACTGGATTTTGATCCAGTGGCTTTCATTGTGGTGTGCTGCAAAAGCATGCAGCACACCACAACATAGATATATATATATATATGCAAGGTCATGTTCTCTAATAATATTCCATCTTTCCCGAAGTTTGCACCATCTTTCTCCCTTTACGTGTGCTCGTTGATTTGGTCTGTGTCCTGCTAAGGGACTGTAGCAATATCTACATATATCTAAAGATGTTTGGAATCATGCATATATATGTTTATTTTCCAAAGTCAAATTTGTTAAGATAATCGAATTTGGAAGCGGTGGCATAATGAAGATATATTCAACGCAGTTTATAAAACACATCTACTTGATCTTGAGCTGAATATAATTACAAGCACAAATGTGGAGACAATCAAATATGTGCAAGGGGCGAACATATGTGCGTCATTTACGAGTTGACAATATGGAATAGGCTATGAGTTCTTACTAGTTCTCCAATCTTAGTGTTGAGTGGTTTCCAGAGTCTTCATCAAAGATCATTTGAAATTAAGTGGTTGGTCATCATACTGCTAGCTTACGCTACGTTTACTTGATATTAATAGTCCATTTGTCAATTTGACACCTAAATAGGGAATCAAATGATCATCATCTTATAATTTTTTTTAATGAAAAAAAGCATCTATGATCAATTATCCCAATATATTATCATGTATTGGATGAATTGTATATATGAGTCGCACTCGTCATTTGTTAATTTTGACTTCGGACTTCTGAGCATACTTTTACCGGACTTTATTTATGTGCATCGTAGATTCGTAATCGTCTGTAACCTGTCTTATTGACTGTGTTATATACGAAAAAAACAGCATATATTTGATCATGCTCCAATTGATTTTTCTCGTGTTTGATGGAACAAGTAAAACCCACAGTTCAAACGAAACGTCTGATAGATATATATATATATATACCTTAAGATGAAAGAGGACATATTAACTATTATATATTGTTAATTACATTACATGCATGCATTGCTTTCAATGTTCTATAATGATCAATTTTGGGTCATTAATATATAATGGACGTATAATAATTAATACGGTCAACGAGAGAAATAAGAGACTTAATGAAATTATATAATATTTGCCTATAATATAAATAAAGAAGCTCATTAAAACCATTGTAATCTTATGGGGTCTTAGTGATCAAGACCAAGTCCATCTACTAACCGATAAATTGCTATAATATATACACAATGCAAAGTAGTATACATATAAATCAATTTTTATATGAGATGTCATTGTCTCTGTCTCAGGTGCAAAAAAAATTTCTACTCTAAAGGTGATTCGATTACAAGAACGGTACAAATTTATTCTTTTCAAAACAAAAAAAATCTAAATTCCTCCCCCGACGGCGTTGGTAGTTGTTGAACCAATCCTAAGCCCCAAAGACAACTTAGTAGGCTAGATTTCGCCCCACCTTAAAACAAAAAAGAAAAAAACAAGTGGCGGACGACTTGGTTCTAGCCACAACCAGCTTGGTTGCCGGCAAAAGAGGGGAGGGAGAGCGTGTATTTTTTTTTCATCAAATTTGGACTGTTAAACCGCCCGATTAAAGTCGGGGGCAGAGAAAGATTCACTTTTCCATTGTTTTATGTATATATATATATATATATATATCCCAAATGTGTACATAAATGGCTGCATGTAGAATTCGTAAGGTTCACTCTACCATACGTATGGACTCCGTAGTATTATTATTCAAGTGTCGTTTAAATTAGATCACCTTGGTCGTAGCGTGTAAATGTTCACAACATTTTCTGTCCGGCCTATAGTATAATGTTCATACTTTCGTCTTTAGTAAACTAAAGAACACAGACAACCTTTTAAAAAAATGAGTTTGATCATGATTTTGGTCATAACAGTTGAGAAAATGAGGTCTCTCGTTCTAGCTCATGCAATTATTTACAAACAAGAGAAGCATGCTTTCAATATCCAATTGCTTGAGCTAGCTTTCTATGCCGGCAGTGAATCGTGAAACTCACGCATAACTAGTTTATACTCGTCTAAATGAGTGACTGCTTGGCCGTTGGACTTGAAACAAAGCATAGGAAGAGTGGTGTGATATGTCAAAATGGTGAAGTATTTATTCAATTCTTATTGTACAAGTAAGTTGCCCAAATACCCATTTTTTAGCTGCACTACTGAAGTTCTTATTTCGTATACAATACATATTACTGGTGTAGGTTGAAAAATATGAGATCTACTCGTCAAAGTAATGCATAAAAAATATGATTGTTTGTTAAAGAAAAATAGATCATATATATGTTTCATCTGCGCACAGAGTCGACCCGTGTTGAAGTTGAAGTCGACCTTAGAAATTTTGCCGGCTGCACATAGAAACTGATCAAAAGAAACAATGGTTCGTGACTTTTTGAGATGCGTTTATACGTATTACGTTTGAATTTTTTATTATCCCCAGCTACAATTTGCAGATCTAGTCGTATTAAGTACGTACCCGTAATGTTTGTTTCACAGAGTTGTCATTTCATGAATTATTCATACAAGTTTCACGTACCTATCTCGCTTCAAGGGTAATTAAAAGACTTTGACAAAGGATTAGCAAACTAATGATTAGGATAGAAATAATATTATACAACCATCAAGTTGGGTAGGGATGCCTTTGTTAAGAAAAAAGGTTGGGAAGGGACGTCACGAGTAAGCCTTTGCGGGAGGAAGAAACCACTTGGGGGAGAGACATTGGAGCACCTCACATATCCAATATCAATATTTACAAATTGACCATGAAAGCATATGAGCAAAATAAAATAAAAAGCTGGGGGGATATCCCACATAACACAGTCATTATCGTTGAAATTGCGAAGATATGATGAAATTAGCATAGATTTGGATGCCCCCCCCCTGTGTTTAGTATACTTTAGCTATAGTAATATTCGGTTAGGTAAAGCTTCCCCTACATGATAAGGTATACGTTCACAAATACGACTCACGTGTACAGGATATCATGGACGTATCACTCTTGCAATTTTTAACTTGTTCGACTCACGCAAAGGGGGTTGATTTGGGAGGAGTATGAAGTCATCTGGATTGAATTAAACAACAAAAACAGAGGTTTCAATGTCACTGTTTCGGTGTGCATGGAAAGGCTTTGTTTCCTTTGAATATAGTGTTGGTAAATAAGGAAGAAAGTGATTGACTTAGCTACTAATTAATTATTTTTGTAACGGCCTTGATTGGTTTTTAGTTCTAGTTTAAGTCTGTGAAATTAATATATGCTTCATGCTTGAGTTCAAATGACTACTTACGTATATAGAAACTGATTAGTCCTTCATGGCGCTTGACTTCCATCGCCTTGGTACGTAAGCAGCTGCGTAGGTAATAATAGATATATAATATTATTGTACAAAATCATTTTGAAAGAATATGGGAAAGAAATTATTATTCGATATTTTGGTTAACATATATAGCTAGCAATATATGGTGTGATTTGTTCGTCTTTGACCTAAATATATTCTATGTTTATGGCTCCATTAAACAATTTAAAGAATCTTACGAATTTTAAAACTATACTATTTAAATTTAAACACCTTCACCCACAAGTAACAACCCACAAGTGTGATGATAATTAAACTGAATACAAGTCATCAAAATGTAATTAGTCCTCTAAAATTAAACTTTACATGTGCAGGGAGGTAATCACAGGCTATAGCTAGATCGAGATGACCATTTCTTGTTCATTTAAGTTTTTATCTTGTTTTCATTTTTTAACTCCCCTTGAGAAGCAGAGGAGAATTACTTAATACAACTTGCATTAACTAACGAACTGTTATAGTTAGGTTTGAACGTCCTGACTTTTTGATCTTTCTCATTCACCTGATCTATATACGTTCGTAGTTAATTAAGTGTATATATCGACATTGGCGTACGCATATACTACGTACCCATATATCCGTTTGTTCATGGCCCAAATTAAATGAGTCTGTTAACAGACTGTTGCATGGAATAAATAATTAATCATGCGTAAATTTACATGAGTTCTCATATACCCATCAAATAATTTGGTGGGAATCGACGAAGTTGGAAGGAAATCAGAGCCTTCACTTACTTCATAATTTTGGGAATATCAGTAGACTAATGACATGATCAGTATTATAATAACGAATCAAACAGTGATTATCAAGTGGTCCAACCTGACAAGAAACCTTTGTTGAAGAAGCAACCCAATTTTATATGGCAAATAAAAGCGCAAGCTATAAACTTTCTCACTTTTCGTGAAGAAGGGTAATCGTCAAGGCAGGTTTTATTTCTCTTTCAAACTTGTCGTGATGAAAACAAGTTAAAGAATAATGATTAAAATCATGAAAAGCGCATCGTTTTTCTGAGCTTTCTTCTCGCATTTGTATCTGACCCCAGCCCACAGAATTAAATATGTTCCTTTATGTCAGAAAACTTGGGGTAAGTTTTCTTTTCAAGAGAAACTTTTATCCCAAACAATTAATCCTGCAAATAAATGAAGCAAATATTTGGTTAACACAGAGTGTTCCAGGTGGGACATGAGTTGTTAGTCAACGCTTTCCACCCAACGGCTCCCTCCCAATGGGAAGACAAAAGAACAGCAGACATATATGTCACAAACAAACCACATTGACTTATCCATCTACTAATATTAATGTAGCCTTTGCTGCCGCAAGCTGTCCAAGCATATATACATTTAGAATATAATATAATCGTACATGATATAGTTCTTCTTTCATTAGGAACACGATACACATGAATGTCTTGGGAAATAAAAACGAAGATCTGGGTTTGACACATTATAGTGCCCCGGACAGAAAGTGGCAATCTCTCTAACACGACATTCTATTTTCAACATATGCTATGTACAATGGATTTTTAGGTGTTCATTAAACAATCAACAGAACAAACACTTGAGCCAGGTTCTAAGCTTGGTGAAACTTCATTTTACTAATTGGCTTTGTGTTTTACAGAATATGCAACATGATATATAACACACAGTTCGATATTGTACTATATATTAAATTAACAAGTTGCACATTAATAATCTCCGAGCCACCAAAAAGGTTAATTTATTAATCAAGATTAAAGATTGATGAAAACTTTTACCACTATAAGAGAACAATGCATCGAAAGACCCATATTTTTACCGGCAACGTCGATCTTGCATAATCAACTCTTACTCAACCAAACAAGAAGGGTTTCTTAAAAGAATTTATTATATAATTTGAATGACTATGAATACAATATGATAGATAGCTCCTTATAAATTAATACTTAGCATAATAAGCTGCTTGGGCAAAAAAATATTTGGCATTGGCTGCATCATAAGGATAAAATATAAAAAGGCTACATGTGGGAGCTGGCTTGATACTTCAATTTTACTCAAGGGGCTGCTATATATTTCATGCATGAGAAACGAGCAAGGTTCAACATTTAAAACATTAGAGGGCCTCATTTTTAATGAACCTGCACGTAACATTTACATGTATAGAACCTAAATTCCACGCATACAATTAGATTTCATGGAAATAAACACAAGTAATTCGACTAATAAGAGTCGTGGTTGGTCAGGGTGGGAAGCCCGTCACACCCACGTGGATAGAGACTAATATCTTTCTCCTGTTTTTACCTTTATACATATATACTTTGCTCCAACATTATTAACAAATTTTTATTCCTATTAACATTTTTTATTCCTAATTACCTTATTGTATTAAGAACACATCATTACCTACTTGTTTTAGCAATTATTGCCATTCAAGGTGATTGAGCAACATGCTTAATTATTTAAATATTTTGAACAATGATATCATCGAATACGTTATTAAATTTATTTCATAACCTCTTATAATCAGTATTTTGTCCACATATATGTAGATGCTATACACTCTACGTACAGATATTAAGCTACGTACGAGATCTTAATTATGGTATCTGCTGTTACAAGCCATGCAAATATATATATATATGTATATATATAGCAGGCATAATATATATGCACGTACGAACAACATATTAAAAAGGAAAATAATTTTTTAGTGGTGGCGACGAAATTGCTTATGATTGTGGGCATGGACTAAATTCGTGTGGCCAAAGTTCGTGCGACACGCGTATGGGCCTACTGAGGTATAACAAAGATTGTCTGACAAGTTCCTAATTGGGGCGGGTACAGAGCGTTGAAGCTTGAAACTCTGTTCTTATATGTCCATCTTATCATTCCCAGTTTCTGCCCCTAATGTTGTATTTTATACCTGTAAAGTCCAGTTTTGATCCTCCATAACATAAATATATATAAGCGTTCAGTAATAAATCCTGTATGTGCATATATAGGCTATACATGTTAAGTTAGATATAGAGATGCAACAATGTTGAGACTAAATTAACTACACATGAAGATAACTTGAAACAACAAAAGAATGGGGGAAAAAAAATCTATATATATATACACACACTTTTTTAATTAAAAATGGGAAATACGTTGCGCTGCAAGATGATTTAATCAAGAATAACTGCACGAGCTGGGTTAATATACATTAAGAATTAAATACATGTATTTAGTCATTAATTTTCTCTACTTTTTTTAAAGAAAATCTTGCATAATTTGTTATGCAAGTGACTTCTTCATCTAAGGTTTTTAACATTTAACCACATTTTATGATCACTACATCAATGTTACACGGGGATATTGAGCTCTAATCCATTTCGTCTTATGACGGCCATGGAAGACAAGGCGAGCAGTACATAATTAGGGACGTAATTGTCTTTTTAAGAAAGACTGATATGTATGGTTTATATTTTATGTGTCATCGTGTGAGCTGTTTGTTTTTTATAAAACAAACCAATTTTTAATTAATCAACACAGGAGAAGAGAGGAAGGAGGGGGCATGAGATAGATAGCAATCGCTTTCCTAGTGGATTAAACAAAAAGATGAATGTAATGGAGGATTGGGTGTTATATATTTGGAAGTGAAGTCTGTTCCGGTGCCAAACTGGTACGTAGTTTCAGATGGGCAGATCCCCTTGCTGCGACGAGAATGGTCTCAAGAAAGGTCCATGGACTCCCGAGGAAGACAAACAACTTGTTCAGTACATTCAGAAGCATGGCCATGGTAGTTGGAGAGCTCTCCCTAAGCTTGCAGGTATGTGTAATACTTAAGATTTATCACTAACCATATTGATCTGTGTTGATTTATTCCCCTTGATCTGATTATTTCTTGTAACAAGTTGGTTTGTTGTAGTAAAGTTCATCTAATTTTATCCTTGCATTATGCTAATATGTATTGATCTTGTATGCAGGACTCAACAGATGTGGCAAGAGCTGCAGATTGAGATGGACGAATTATTTGAGGCCAGACATCAAGAGAGGAAAGTTCTCAGCAGATGAAGAACAAACCATACTACACCTCCACTCCATCCTAGGGAACAAGTAAGATACAATTTCGTTTGGTTTTTTCAACACGGCTATTATTCTGGCAAAAAAGTCGTGTATTACAGCTAACCACCCACTAATTTTTCTGGGGCAGGTGGTCGGCAATCGCAACTCATCTTCCTGGCCGAACTGACAATGAAATAAAAAATTTCTGGAACACCCATCTCAAGAAGAAGCTAATCCAAATGGGTTTTGATCCAATGACCCACCGGCCAAGAACAGACATCTTTTCAAGCCTGCCTCATCTGATTGCTCTCGCTAACCTCAAGGAGCTCATGGACCAGTACCATCCATGGGAAGAGCAGACCATGAAGCTCCAAGAGGCTCTTCAATTGGCTAAAGCTCAATGTCTGCAACAAATCCTTCTCCAGTCTGCTGCATCTATGAGCAACAACCCAAACGCCTGCCTAAGTGGGATCAATAATAATACAGACATGGATGCCATCAATCTCTTGAATTCAACAAGTTATAGCACTCCGCCTAAAGTTGATCCCATGAACAACATATTCTCCAATACTTCTGGCCATTTAGAGAGGACCATAAACTCTACTTCCACTGGATTTGCATCTCAGTTAGCCAATGATCATAGACAACAGCTCTACATTAATCCGAATCAGGATCTACATGAGTACAATTATCAGACACCCATGAGCAGTGAGATGAATCAGATACCCAATATTCTTGATGCATTCAACCAAGGAAAAATCGCACTCAAATCATCGCCGATGGTCGGTCATCTCGAGCCGGTGGCAGAAAATAACCTGGTTGGTAATCCCAGTAACGTTGCCTGCAACGTTGCCAGCTATCCAGGCAATGCATCTTCCTTTTGGCCTGATCAACTCTTGCTAGAAGAGCCTTTCATCGATGACTTTGCTTTGAGCTAAATTACACCGCACCAACAACCTTAGTACATATAGACAAACATATATTGGGTCCTTCCATCTCGAGCTCTTTTTTCCCCCTCTGTATATATCACATATATATTTTAAATATAAAAAAACTTATGAGATTGGCATTGGTTTTTCCTGCGAGAATCAAGGTTTGTTATGTAGAATTATTATAAGCTCAAAACTGTATTAGCTAGGGTTGGCATGTATGTACGTACGTAGAGTATTTTATACTTGCACCCCATCTATGTGATATGCTTGCTGCTTTAACATTTCATGACACCCGCCTGGCGTATGCGTCTAGCTCTATTGCAAGATTAATACATACAAGTACGTTACGTATTCTATTTATTTATATAATTCATAAACGGATTACCAATGTAGATATTAGATATAACTAATAATCTGTATATGTTGTTCTACACACACAGATATATATATATATATATATATATATATAGCCAATATTATTCTTCAATCGGGTTACAATATGCAGATCATGTGTTAAGAAAATACGTTTTGATGTCTTCAATTTTAACTTTGGAGGGAATTGAAGTGGCATGCAGGAGATGTTTATGTTGGAATGGGTTGTTTGAGACTTGGGTGCAATATCAACGGGTGGTGATAATTGGTTTGGGGAGCTTCCTTCAATTTTTCATGACCTACGACGTCATGAGAGTTGGAAGGGAAGTGTAAGGAAGTCAATGTCCCTTGTCAGCCACTTAATACTTAATGAAGAAATGGTCTGATAATGTTCGTTAGTTTCGGTGAAGAATTAACTCAGGAAGACAGTAAAGCTAGTAATTGAGAAGAAAAGAAGCTGGTCATGTTCTGTAGCAGTTACTCAACATGTGTTGACATAAATGAATCGGTGGCGTTGCAGGATTCGATATTCCCATATCGAATTAATTTCATCAACATTCATTGAACACCTACTAAATGAGGTATTATCTATCTTATTTTAAGTACGATTCATATTTTTAACTATAGATTGACATATGAGAATGGTGAAACTATAACGCTCTTCTTAATCCTAGAGTTCACAAATTTTTCCTACATGTGTGGTTAAATTGCTTCCTTTTTCTAACAAGAGATTGACTAGTGCCCAGCCATGTTAACTGACCCATGAAAGCTTAATGTCGAACCTATGTTCCAGAACACTAAGATGTCTTGGGCGTTCGATCAGGTTTACATATGGCTGGGTTTGCTCGACTGAGTTCATTTAGGGTTCTTGATGGGGAAAAGAAGATGCTCGTGCAAAGTCAATATGAGTCATGGGGCTCGTTGTTATCAAATTTCGTATAGCGTGGAAATGGGGTTGTTGGTAGGTAAGAACTTCCCGATGAGAAGATGGAGATTATCTCCCACCTAATACCATCTGTTGGACACTGCTATAAGTTTCTAATGTCATGGCCATGAATCATAATTAATCTTTGCTATTAATGTTGTCGCGTACGAAACATCAAAATAAATAAACAAAAAGTAAAAATTAATAAAGTTTTGTATAGCATAAAAACTTTTGATAGAGCCATAGGATCCATGCCGGCACAGTCGACGATGGAACCAAAATTAAAACTCCTGATTCGTGGGTAAGTCAAGCAAGCTGCTTTTAAGATGATCTGCACCCAATTTATAAGCTGTATTGATCTTCTTTAAATAGGTACGGCACGTTCGGCTGCTCATATGATCTTCAAATTGATTCATGTCTACTATCTAACATGATCTATAAATATGTTAGTCAACCAATTATACATCTTGGCTCTAATTTCCAAGAACAAGATATAAATTGTCTTCATAATGACATTAATCATCTGCAATATTACTCTAATCGTTGTCAATAATCATCTACTTGAAAACGTAGCTTGGAATTGATAGCCAAAGTTAATGATCATGACTCCTCTTCTCTTTGATTCGTACCATACATCCAACGTGCCAAGGCCCAAGTGAGCCAATTAAAAGTCACCGATAAGTGTCACTTAGTACTAATTATGTGTTGGAAAGAGCAGGGGCTGATGTGATAATTGTGACCGCACAGTTGATGGTCCATGCGGATACATGAGCCATTTTTAATATGAGCGCCGACACCATTATTGACTTTGTAGTATGCAAGCTCTCGGCTGCAACTGGCTAGCTATGAACTATGAATTAGTAGAAGTCCGCTCACTTCCCTCAAAATATTGAAATAAACACTGCGTTTTTTAACAGATTGTTGTTTTATACATCTTGTATGGGACGGGAATATAGAGGTATTAATGTTCAATTATTTTGCAAATGATTTGGCTTTCAACCTAGGAGAGGCTAATATATGGTATATACCTCATACAAGCATGCTAGCTACTATATAAAATAAAATGCACTTTTATTTCTGATATTAATATGCCTTTAGCTAATTATTGATTGGTCAATTAGAGTCGCTCGCAATTATTCTTGCATGCTTAATTCCTTAAATAAGAACAATTTTAAGGACTTATGCCAGCACACCTGATTAACTTTGTGCTTCGTTAATCATTGTGAGTCACATAATCATTAACTACTAACTTTTGCTGTTCCATTGGACAATTAGCTACTTTAAAATACCCCAAGCATGAAGATCACGGTCGTAATTTAAACTATATAAGACCCCTCAACTAATTAGTTAATCCACTTATTTTTACATTTAATATTTATTGAGGTAATATCTACTATATTAACAGGGATGATGAGGTGTGCTGCATGCCTTTTGAAGCACATGCACCTGATTGATGGCCGTTGGATCAAAATCCAACGGCCATAAATCCTCTTTACCACATTTCACCCTCCTCCCCCTCAATTGGTCGTTGGACGTCCCTGCGCACCGCCATCCCGCCCTCCCCCGCTAGCCGTTGTCGCCCCCCCGACCCCGCTTCCCTTGTTTCTTGACCATCAATCGACCTGCGCATTTTGTTGTGGCTTCTTGACCATCAATCGACGCGCATTTTGTTGTGGGGAAGGAAGAGAGGCGGCGAGAGCACTGGCCAGCAGGTGGCTGGCGGCGAGGTTGTCGGTGGTGGCACAACAAAACAAGAGGGGGAACGAAAGGCGATAACAACTTCGTAATAAAAATTGACTCGCTCTAGACTTGAATTAATATTAAAAAATAAATTTTAAAAAATAAAATAAAATAATTTCGTAATAAAAACATGATTTGCTTCTAACTCGAGTCAATATTACGAAATAAACTTAAAAAATAAAAATAACATAATAAAAATTTGACTCACTCTTGACTAGAGTTAATATTACGAAATAAATTTTTAAAAATAAAAAATAATTTCATAATAAAAACTTGACTCTCGTAATATTGACTCGCTTCTAACTCGATCCCAGATCGAGTCAAGTTTTTATTAGAAAATTATTTTATTTTTAAAAAATTATCTAGTAATATTAACTTGAGTCAGGAGTTAATCAAGTTTTTATTTTAAGGTTTTTATTTTTTATTTTTTTAAAAAATTATTTCATAATATTGACTCGAGTCGCATACGAGTCAAGTTTTTATTACGAAATTATTTTATTTAAAAAAACTTATTTAGTAATATTGTATCGAGTCGGGAGAGAGCCAAATTTTTATTTTATGTTATTTTTTTTATTTTTTAAAAATTTATTTTGTAATATTGACTTGAGTTTATAGCGAGTCAAATTTTTATTATAAAATTATCATTGTCATTTCCTCCCCCCACACCTCTGTTTTGTCACGCCATTATCGGTGACTTCGCCGCGAGGGGATAGCGATGCCCGGGGGCCGTGGACGCGGCCAGGGACAGGGAGAGTGGAAGGGGGCGGATGGGGGGGTGGGGGAGGAGGAATGCGTGGGGGGACCGTGGTTACGGGCGGAAGGGGGGCCACGGCGGCGGGGTGGAAGGGGGCTGTGACTATGGGCGGGGGTGCAATTGTAGGCTAGGGCGCGGCTACAGGATAGGGAGCGGCAGTGGGCGGGGGTAGGGGCAAGAAGGTCGCCAGGGGGAGGGGGCACACCGTGAGCAGAGGGAAAGCAGCGGAGGGAAGGGGGTGGGGGGGGGGGAAACGTCAAATGATTGATGGCCGCTAGATTTCGATCCAACGACTATCAATCAAGTGTGCTACCTGCACTGCAAAAGGTAGACAATGCACCTTTGACAATATACTATATTAATGAAAATGATGTTTATAATTTTTAACATAATTAAATATTTTTTTTAAATTATTAAATTTATCAATTTATATTGACCTGGCCGAGTCGTTACACGAACACAGCCTTTATGGCTGAAAAATAATTGTAGACAATAGCCACGTAGCCTTTGCCCGAAAACAAAATGCCTCAATAAATACGCAATTTGTATATATAAAAATACCATGTGTTTGCTGCGTGAATCCCACACCCACGGTCTATACACGAATCCAAGAAGGGCGGTTGTTTAATTAACAGTATATTTTCGTTTCAAGGAACTTTGAAATAGTTGCCACTTATAATTTTAACCTCGCAGATATTAACCCCTTTGCAAAAGATTATATTAGTGCTAGAATAGGTAACATTCGACTAACCTCTCTCCTAAAAGAGGCTTTTTAAAAAGCACTCTGTACTAACCTAAGTGATGCTTGTTGTGTCAGTTTCACATTAGTTATAGATAAAGTTAATTATTTGTATATATGTTAATAAAAAAATTTATTCTCTAGACTACTAGTTTTTAAATTAAGAAAATTCTACAACAAAAGTTATTTTTAAACATAAAAAACCCCAACAATACTTACAAAGTAAGAGAATCAATAGCAACCTGTTGACCGTCACAAATTTTCATTGCGAAATCCTTTGAATAGTTAATCCACTATTTAATATCGCATAAAATCTAATAATATTATAGGGATGTTCCTAAAAAATTTTAACTCTGAATAACCATTTATTAAGAAATAATTTAGGGTAATTAATTTATACTAGGGACCAAATCATTCCAAATAATCCTCACACTAATTAAAAAATGATTTAGACCTATTAATTCATATTTGGGGCCAAATCATTCCAAATAATCATTACAAATTGATACTCCAATATCTTTTGAATAATTAATCTAACATTTAATAATTACAAGAGTAAAATCTAATAATGTTAATAGTGATGTGCGGATAAATTTTCAACTTCAATTAATTACTTATTGAAAAATAATTTAGGCCCAATAATTTATAATTGGGGCTAAATCATTTCAAATAGTATCAAGTCAATCAAAGAATGATCGACCAAATTTAAAGAAATAAATTAACCATATCAATTTATTCTTTGAGCGGAATGTCACAGTTACCCAGAACGAACAAACAGATTGATTGCGACCGAGTGAAAGTAAATGGGCCTTCAATGGGGAATAGAAAATTGGGCCTGATTTATAAAACATGATCTCCTGATTGAGGCCGGAGGCTGTAATCAGAAAACTATAATTATTGTAATTTAAATAATATTAGGGAAGATAACGTCAAAACGGTAAGGGATAGATTATAATTTAATAGATAATTATTCATTAAATAATTATATAAAAATAGACTTTGATTTTAAAGACAAACTCTAATTTATTAAGATAATATAATATAATAGTTGAACTATTTGTATTATTTTTTAATTACTCGAATCTCCAACTTTTTATCGTGATTTTTAATTTCTTTTTTATTAATAAGAGCAATGTCAAGAGATGCAAACCTGGCAAGTTATGCTTTATAGAAGAATCATAATGAACAGACTAAAACGAACACTCAAGGAATCTAAGAAAGGTGATTAATTTCCTGTTTACACGTTTACATTGCATAGCTCCTGGACCTCATGAGAGACCCTGTTGTTGGCCCTTGAAGTACTCTTGTGGTGCTTCTGTATTATGGAAGGTGAGAGTGATTCCACTAATAAAAAGGTATAGGCAAAGAGAAGAAGACGGGGATTATTTTCATACCAAGCTATAATGTGACATGTTGACACTTCAAACCGTTAACATGAACACGCGATGCAACAAGATTACAAGGTGCAGTTCTGAGATATGATCAGTAAGCCACTAAGCTAGCAAGATTGGACTACTTCGACTAAATTGTTCTCTTCTGGATTCTTGCTTATCTCTAACGAGGGTGAAAATGAGTTGGCAACTATATCAGGTACACCGAGAGAAGACAAGAAGCCCCATGGTTGTCATCAAACAAAACAGTGGTTTCCACATTACGCCCTTTCACTTTCCCCACCAGGAAGAAGGTATACGCATCTGTTTTCAACTGCATTAAAGACAGCAGTGCAGCATGGGGCGGGCCCTGATCTCTCTCCAATTCTCCTTGTTTACATGACCCTAAAACCGTTTCTGGCCTTGTTTATGTCTCACCACTAGCAGCTTGCAATGGGTTCACAAAGATCTAGAAAGTGATGGCTTTCTTATTTCCAATACTCGGAATCATGGAGCTTCAAAGTTCTAACCAGTTGGTCCACAAAGTTGGCGGTAGACAATATGGTCTCTTTCCTCCCACTGACATATCCTTGGTCATTTCTTTGTAGCTCTCGTGAATTATTTAACAATGGCCCCCTCTCCATGCTGGCTTGCCTCACTGAAAAGATTGTTCTTCCTTAACAAGCATAAATATCATCTTTAAACAATCCTTTCTTTAGAGTAGGAGCTCAGGGAAGTCGAGGAAACTGACAAGAATAGAAACATAAACATGAGAAGTTAGTACATGCAAATCATTTGGGAATTAGTTTTTCAACTTCGCCTAAAGCAACGAGTGAGCGGCAGTTCAACAAAGCAACCATGCCATGTTAAGCGAGGCAGTGGTTTCTGGGACTATGAATGAATGACATTCAATTTATGGGTTGGTAGGCAGAATACCTGGCCCCTTTTTATTAGTAGAAAGAGAAATGCTCAATATCACTGGCAAAAACTGTTCTTGTCAGATGGGTGTGCTCCATACTGTTGCTCACACACTTTACAGCCCCCTCAAACTTTCTTCAATTTCAAATTAAAAAGGTAAAAACCACCCGTGAAAACGAAATAGATCCCTCTCTATATGAACTATCAAGTTAATACATGCTCCAGCTTCTCTTGAGAAGAATTCTTCTGATTCTTGAGCAAAAGTAAGCATGCAACATGATACGTGCAAAATTTGGTAGTTATAACCGCTACAATAGTTAGTTATTTTTTGAATGGATACACTGGAAATATTATTTTATTTTGAGATCGAGCAATGAAATGAAGTGCAGTTCTTGTCTTCCCGCGTGT
This sequence comes from Piper betle, assembly GCA_033002965.1. Taxonomy (NCBI): domain Eukaryota; kingdom Viridiplantae; phylum Streptophyta; class Magnoliopsida; order Piperales; family Piperaceae; genus Piper; species Piper betle. The sequence continues at coordinate 82,582 of JAURVB010003540.1, forward strand.
TCTTAATCAATCCCCAAGGTTCTAATTTTGGTATTTCATCGCCTTTTAACTCATAATTATAGATACGAAAAAAGTTAGCATCAGAATATTAAGAGGAAAAGGAGTGCTTAAATGTGTAAATCAGTAATGGAGCCAGCAAATGAGAGTAACAAGTCTTGGAGGATCCGTGTCAAATGGGAAGGAATAGGCATGTTCAAGGATTTGTCGTCTAACATAAAAGCTATGGCAATGTCTATCGCTTTGTGTGGCCCTCCTTCAATCCCAACTTCTTTTTCATTTTTTTCATGACCAACCTTGCTTTATCACACACGCAGCCTCAAAATCACCGCAATGAGCTTGAATTAATGCTAGAAAGAAGAGTGAGTTTATGTGTAAGAAGCATGCATGAAAAAAACAAGGGTCAATTGTTGCTCTACCAAACAAACACAAATTTAAAATAAATATGATCAAAATTTTATTTTTCACATAAAATATTGAGTTTCGAGTCGGGCTTAATTAAATAAGTAAAAGTTCTTACCCAATTTGATTAATTTTGAGTTAAATATTTATTTGAGTTTATTTCAAGTTAAATATTAAATCAAATCGAGTTTAATTAAACTTCTAGCAGCCTTAACCTTCCTCGATTAACGTTGAAACCATTGCATTGCATGGTAGCTTGCTGCAGTAACAATGAGGTTTATATTTACTGACATATACTGTTCAGGTTCCAGAAAGTAGGAAAATGACTTTTTTTTCAAAGAAAAGAAAAGAGATTTTTTCTTATCTTATTAATTTAAGGAGCATATTCATGTGCATGTGTTGAGATAAAGGTGCCATTCACCCCTCCTTGACAACCATGGAGTAGGTTTTGATCAGCCTCTCACACTATACAATCTAACAGAAGAGTAGCTTGATAAAGATATCTCTAGATAAGAGCAAAACTCATCTTCTCCAATCACTTTTCTTCTCTAAATTTCCATGTCTATCATTTCCCACGGCCTATTTACTGGAAAACACCTGCCCACGTATCCACCCCTTGTTTCCAAGCTCGTGCACTTGTCTAGACTCTGCTTGTTGGTCTCCATGAACAGTTAGATTTTCTCTTTTTTTCTTCAGGAAAAGAAGGTTTGATTATTTCAGAAAAACCAATCTTTTTTCTGTCTTTAATGGCGTCTGATCGTCGGAAAATCTGAGCTTCTCTCAGACTGGTGTATTGTGTTTGAGCAGATGAATTGTTGGTATGTAGATTAGTGTTCATCGAAGGAGGAAGATGAGTCCAAGTGGTGGATGCAGCATAGTTTGGTTCAGAAGAGACTTGAGGTTGGAGGATAACCCTGCTCTAGCAGCAGGGGTGAGGGCTGGGGTTGTAGTGCCTGTTTTCATCTGGGCACCTGAGGAAGAAGGACATTATTATCCTGGCAGGGTTTCAAGGTGGTGGTTGAAGAACAGTTTGCAGCATCTAGATTGTTCTCTCAGGAGTTTAGGTACAGCCTTAGTCACCAAAAGATCTTCTGATAGCGTTTCTTCGCTAATCGAGATTGTCCAATCTACTGGAGCGTCTCAGCTTTTCTTCAATCACCTTTATGGTCAGTTTGATACTTTTGCTTTGTTTTTTCCCCTAATTTGTTTATATTATATCTATGACTTGTTATGTTGCATTGCCACACCTTTTGATAGACATATACTTGTTAGGAGGGAATCTCATTTCTCAACAGATCAGGCAGTCTTCTTTTTACATTTCCTGGATTTTTGTTTCTATTTATCTCAGTATGCTATAAAGTTCTTGCAAGATCGAATATAATTTTCTTTGATGTTCTTGAAAGATTGCTGCCTACAAAATTTGATCTTACCACAGATTTGATTGTTTCCATGATATGTGTGGCTCATATCTGTCCCCCTCGAATTTCATGCAAACAATAGGAAGCTGCTATTTAATACAACTGCTTCCATTTTGAAGTAGTTGATGTGCTGTCTGTCTTGTAGATCCTATGTCGCTTGTTAGAGATCACAGAGCAAAAGAGCTTCTAACTGCTCAAGGCGTAGTAGTACGTTCGTTCAATGCCGATTTGCTCTATGAACCTTGGGAGGTTCAACGATGATCGAGGCCAACCGTTTGCCACCTTTTCAGCCTTCTGGAACAAGTGTCTCAGCATGCCATATGATCCTGCAGCACCCCTCCTTCCCCCAAGCGGATAATATCAGGTTTGTGTTCACCATGTTCTTCACTTTTTATTAATACCGATAAAGATGCTATTTACTCAAGCTTCTTCAATTGTCAGGTGATGTATCACAATGGCCTTCTGATGTTCTAACATTTGAGAACGAGTCTGAGAGGGGAAGCAATGCACTGCTTGCCCGTGCATGGGCACCTGGATGGAGCAATGCTGATAAAGCGCTAACCACTTTTATCAATGGCCCCCTGATTGAATACTCTGTTAACCGGAAGAAAGCAGACAGTGCCACCA
>JAURVB010003541.1:0-35939 GCA_033002965.1 Piper betle
ATCTACGAGGTCGATGCGCGCCAACGGAGGTGGCGGCTCGCCAGAAAATGCATAAAACAGAGGCCGGCCGTGGTGGTGTGGAGATCCGGCCGGGATGGGCGGCGCTGGCCTCCGTTCCGGTCGGGGAGGGTCACTGGGTGGTCGCTGGTGCTGAGGCGACCACCTGATCGTGGCGGCGACGGTCGCCGGCGGCGAAATCGACGACGCGACCAAAACTTAGCCGCGGCGTTACGCACGGCGATTCCGGCGTCACGGCGGCCCGATTGGGGCCGGACCTGGTCGGGGCAGCACAGCAACGTCGTCGCCGAGCTGGGCGGCGTCGGTCGACGGCCGGGCGGCGCCGACAGCGGCGGCGGTGGCGCACGAACAGGGGCGGCGCGGCACGAGGGTTTGGGCGTGGGGGAGAAAAGGTCGGGGGCGGAGAAGAAAGGTTGGGTGGCAAACTTGTAATTAAGACTTGACTCGTCTCCGGCTCGAGTCAAGTATAATAACTAAGTCATATTAAATCCTAAAAAATTCATAAAAATCGGGAAAAATCCCGTAAAATCAAACAACACCAAAAAAAAATCATAATGATATGCTCTAGAACTATCAACCTACCCAAAATGCCCGTAACGCGTCCTAACGCGGTAAACGGCCTAAAACTAATTCTACGATCCATTATATATAAAAATAATAAAAAAATGAGCTGGCATACTCTCATATATCTGATAACTCATTCTGTTCTGCTGTGTTCATGACGTTATCATCATATACTTGGGTACGCATGACCCTCATAGCTCATACACGCGACTGGCATCGGCTCGGTACACGTGTCCTGAAACTGACTCAACTCGAAAAAATAACGGTCGACCCGACCGGTTCTGAATATAAAACCCTAACTCGAATCGTGGGTTTTACAATAGGTACTGAGAATGATTATTGACACTTGATGATGATGAAGTTCAAACATCACAAGTATATGTCCTTCCCAATTGTCTGGAGGTGTCTACACATGAATCCTTATGACTAATGAAGAATTATCTAAATATCAGATCATGTTTTTTCTAGATGGTTCTCTGAACATGTAAGTCCCTAATTTGTAGCCTTTAACTTGTGCTAACTTCTTTTTTTTCCTTTTCTTATTGTTGATAGGAACTTTGTTTCCCATCTGCTGTCCAGATGTGTGTGCTTGAAGGAGATCATTAACAGGCTGTTGACCTCGTGTATGTGAACTTGCATATGGGCCAAGTGACTAACATTTCGTGGGCTATTTTACCGGATGCAAATTTCTAGTTAAATCTGGTGAATAACTTAGTCGAACCACACACGGCAGGGTGTGTGTGAGGGGTAGTGTATATGAAGGTGAAGAGAAGGATGACACATTGGTTGATATCGTCGAATTGCACTGTGGGGAAAATTTTTTTTGTTATTTAAGTGTGAATGGTACCATTACATACGCGGTGTTCACATAGTCCATCCTCATGGACTAGTTGAGATTAAACAGACATGTAGATTGGCATCTCCAGATGTGTTTGTCCTTGCGCAGCAGGCAACACAAGTGTGTTATATGTCATGTCCAACTAAACATGCTAATAGATGGGAATGGTCTGTGGTTAGCAAAGTACACCGAAGAAGAACATTTGATCAGCTCTTCATTGTTTAAGATGATGCTTTGACATTCCAAGACGATGGACAATGAGCAGATGGACCATGGCCCTAACCTGATACTCAAGCATCTCAACTTCCACTTGCAGGGCAAAAATGAAGATGTTGATTTAGATGAATTGGCTCGAATAGAGCAAGCTGCCCAGATGAGAGACAAAGATATAAGTACAAACACTAACACTGACACTGATGACTCTCAATATGGTGAAGATGTTGATAATTAATCTTTGTGTTAGTACTAAGTTGATTAGTAGGTTAGGAGTTTCAATTTTTTTAAGTTGTTCAAAAATTTATTAACAGTTTAATTTTATCTCACAGATAATGGCACGTGGTTGTAACAATTTTGGTGATTTAGGATCTCGTGGATCCAGGTCCAAAGGATCGACTAGTCGAGGGCGAGGATTCAGAGGACGTGCATTTAGTCATGGGTGAGGATACAGATAGAAGCTTCTTCCTGATCATTATAGTCCACTTGTAGACAAGACTCACTTGATCGACTCCCCCATTGCTGGGGAGACCCTGAACTCTACATAGCAGTCGAGTTGGGGCATGAACCGACAAAGGAATCCTATCAACTTGTGACTATCTAGGTATGACTTATTTCATCATCTAGAGACGGGAGGCTAATATAGCCCTTCTACGACTTCGTACATCGTTATATATATAAGACAAATACCTAACAATATTGTGTGTTGGCTATTATTTTTTAAAGAGCATTGGACATGACAATGCCCCGACAAATGTCCTCGTTATAAAGGGACACATATCGGGAGTGTACCCCACTTGGAATGATTTGCCACCCATTTTCAACACCTCACGTGTCAAGAGTAGACGGTGAACTTTTAGATATAATTTCTTTGTTCACATTATTCAATGTGTATAAGTATTTCTAATTTGAGCTTCTTTTCATGTGCTGGTTGTATGATTTTAGTGTACCAAACAGACCACGAGTGAGACATGCTTTCACGAGAAATGCCCCAGAATTATACAAGCTGATGATGAAACGTGCAGGGGATCGAGCAAAGAAAATATTGAAGTTCGCTGAATACAATGAGTGAATTGGGTTCGGTTACTCAAGTTGGATGCCTCAGAGCATATGGAAGGTTTGGTGGCCCAATTTCATTTTCCCAGTTGTTTGATAGGACACGTCGAGCTGAGAAGGGGAGAGGGGCATACAAGGATCGGAAATCGAAGTAGCTGTGAGTACTTACCTATGCATTATTGATAAGTAGAACAATTGTTTCCTTAATGAAAACACATGTATAATTTATTGAATGAAAACACAAATATAATTTAATCAATGGACCTATTTGTTTTCATTTACATGCACTATATCGTGGGAGCTTGGAGGTTATGTACAACCATAATCCAAGTGCACATCCCACTTTAAATACTGCCACATATTTATATGCTCCTAGTTGGGCCAACAAGGGGCTATAATACAGATTTGGATCCTAGCTTGTTAAGTGTTTAAAATATATAATATTTTCCAATATTTTTAATATGATTTTGTACTTCTCGGGTATAAATATTATTAATTAAGTAATATTTTACATTATATTTTAGTTAATTAATATTTTATTATATATGCTTAACTTTGATGTTTCAATGCAGAAAAAGATGAATAAATTAAGCTTTCGATTTGATTGGTCATGACACTTAGCGCCACCCAATGGCTACAATGTATGGTGTTCAATGGAGTCGAACAGTTGGAAATTTAAAGGGACATTATAATTAATTAGATTACGTCAATTTGTGAACACCCTCTTCGAATTCTTGTATCTCCACTTCTATATAAAGGGGTGGTCATTTGTTGTTGATCATATCTCATCTCTTGGCTTCAGAGTGTAGTAAAAGTACTAGTTTTAGTTTTTGTAATTTCTTTTTCTTTTATAATAAAAATTAGTTTCTTCTTTATAATGTTTTCTATTTTTATTATGGAGTAGTCTCTTGTTTTCGTTCTAGAGAAGAATGGAACTTAACATGATTTAATTGAATTCATTTCAAGCTCTTACTCTTTTATTCAATCGGATCGTTTGAATTATCATGTTCTAAATGCTAAGAATAGATTGATCACCTATTTCTTAGATCATGAGGTTTAATTAGATTTCGGGAGAAATTAATTAGATTAGTCATTGATAATTCATCATACGACGAGTCTTTTGACTTGTTTGTCGTTGTGGTCGGAAGATACACAACATCGTATGCGGTTGTAAGGCAATTCTTAATGCATTATTTTGTTGATTAATCAATTATCACCGGGAGGTAGAAATTGAGGCAAAATAATAGAAGCATGAAGGAGCGGGAGCCACCATGTCATATAATTATCCTAGATCGACAATCCGAGGGAATAAAAGATAAGAGTAAGATTTGATGAAGATTAAATTCATGTTAAGGGAAATTCGACTCTAGAACGAGTTTTATCATTTTAACGTTTCCTTGTATTTAAAGTTATTATTTATATTTGTTAAGTCAATTATTTTTGTTTTTCTATTAATATTATTTTCTTTAATTAATTTAAGGAAATTCATCTCTCTGTGGGACGATACTCGATTTATCATTATATTACTTGTTTCGACCGTGTATACTTGCATGTTATTAAAATTATTCGAACAAGTTTTTGGCACCGTTGTCGGGGAGATCGAATTTTCTTAATTAATTTAGGATTAGAATTTTGAGTGTTTTTCTTTCTTTTTAGATTTTAGTGTCTGATTATTTTTTTAAAAAAAAAAGGAAAAAGGAAAATAAACTATATCATTGTCTTCTTCCTTGCTATTATTTATTATCATTTGTTTATTAGTACGGTCACCCTTGTCTTCTTGTGATTCAAAGATTGAAAGGACTTTGAGAAACTTGTGTGCTGCTGGAAGAAGAGCACAAGAACCATATAGAGGAAGAAGCCATGCATTCATGGAGGACTACCAGACGTTTTAGAATTAGATGCACTTACTGCTTTATCTGCTCAGGTCAGTGCTTTAACTAATCAAGTTCAAATTCTTAATATACAGAGACAGGTTAAAGCTGTGGAGCCAAGGTGTGAATGGTGTGGACAAGGTCATTTTACAGGTCAATGTGCAACAGATCAAGTTAACTATGTAGGCAACGTTAATAGGAACAACAATCCCTATTCCAACACCTACAATATGGGCTGGTGCAATAACCCCAATTTTTCATGGAATAATTCTCCACAACCGGCTGCTATTCCCACTAATCCACCACCATCACAGCATTCTCGACCTCCTTCACTCTCTTTTCAGCAACAACCACAACAACCGGATTTGATCCAAATGTTCAATTCCATGCAACATACTATGCAACAAACGATGCAACAAACTATGCAACAATTCATGCAGAATCAGCAACAACAACAACAACAGTTTATGCAACAAGTTATGGTGCAATTAAACAAGGAACCAAGTGAGCGACCCAAGGGTGTACTTCCTAGCCAACCGGAACAACTAAGGAATGATGGTCAAAAGCATTGCAAAGCTATAACAACCCGGAGTGGTATTACTTTACAAGAACCAATTCAACCTAATGAAGTTAGGGAAAAGATGATAAGCCAAGCAACGAACGTGAACTCAATACATTGGTTAGCTTACTCGGATGCAAAGGGGATCAGTTTAGTAATTCATTACATAAATCCATAAATTCTCTTTGTGAAGAAGATATTGATGTGGATGAGATGGTTAAAGTATTAGATTCACAACCAATTTTGCCTCAACGATTCAAAGTTATGGAAACCTAAGATCTACCATTCCACAAATTGCTGCCATCAATTGAAGTACCACCTATTTTGGAGCTAAAACAACTTCCAAAACATCTCAGGTATATTTTCTTAGGGCTTGATGACACTCTTCCTATTATTATATCTCCAGAGCTAACTATATTGCAGAAAGAGAAGCTGATTAAAATACTAAAAGATCACAAATCAGCTATTGCTTGGACTATAGCAGACAAACATGACATCTGGTGTGGTTGCTGGTCATTTTCTCCTGGACAGAAGTTTTTTCCATATGGTGCAATTGAAATTAAGACTGAACAAAGAGATCAATCATTTAAAGTCAATGAAGCATGGGTCAAGTCCAAATTCAGTTATTCATGATAATCATCCACCGACTAATTGATATGAGGGAGTTCTCTTTCACTTCTTTTTCTTTATTTTTATTTTTGAGGACAACGTTTAGTTTAAGTTTGGGGGTGATGCCTTAATTTTATGCATATTGTTCATGCTTGACTCATGTTTAGATTTAGATATACATATATATAGTGTAGTTTAGTATAAAAATTTTATTATGCAATAGTATTTTAGTCTCTTGGTTCAATGATAGATACATGTGAATTAGTCTTACCTTTCTTGGGAAAACTTGATTAATTGATATGAGGGATGAACTGAGTAAAAGATTGCAGTTGAGAGTTGGTTCTCTACCTTATAATATTTTCACAATCCTTTGGTTTAGATGATTTCAATGAATGTTTTGCAATAAGGATTGTACATGATGGTCATGACTTTTAGAATTTGCCCTAGCGACTTTCGAGGCGAAATATTTGGTTTGCCATGTTGATGGAAAATGATATAGGCATTTCTTTTTGATGAGTCTGGGCCTTTCTTCAAGCCTACCTAATATAAATTATCCTTTGTACACAATTTCATGGCCTTTATTATACATATTTGTTTGATTACCCTTATTTTAGCCTTGGCCTTTTTATTGAAAATATATCTTGCTGCTTGAGTCCTAGCACCCTAGTGTTTTGAATTCGTTCTAAATTCTAACAAGGATGAAACTTTGAGTAGTATAGAGGGAAGGCATTTCTTGTCATAGAGCGGTGATTAAAAAGATAATGTGGATTTTATTGGTACTTTGCTTTGTAAAAAAAAGAAAAAGAAAAGAAAAAAAAAGAAGAAAAGCAAAAGATGAGGCAATGATCCTCCACCAGTAAACACAAGATGAAGCAATAGTCTTCCACTGGTTTGAGATAAAAGAAAAAAGAAAAAGTAGTAGGTAGTCAATGGAAAATCAAAGCAAAGTTAATTCTTATATTGGGTCAAGTCGATACTACATTTAAGGAAGTTTGTGTCATATTGATACGGTGTTTGGGGATTTGCTAATCATGTATGTTAGGATTTAGAAAGGATTTTTAATTCTAGGGTGCATATTAGCCTCTGATTTTTCTATCTTGTCTATTCTATTTTTGGTCCCTAGCCCCTAGCCCCGTTACAACCTATAAAGACCTATTGATTCCATTAAATTGGCATTGCCTACATTAGTGGAGATGGGAGCGAAAGGTGAACATATTTAAGCATGTGCTTGATTGTATTCTCTTGGTTGCAGATGAGAATGATAAGCCAATGGATTATCTTACACACATACACAGAGAGCTTTCTTTCGGATGTGATTGATGAAAGGGAATTTCTGATTTGATTGACATCTTGTTGACTCTTGATGGTTTGATTGAGAATCATATGAGAACATAATGGGGACTAAGTATTTTTGTGTAGTAAAATTTTCTTTGTTATGATATTTTGCTCGGGACGCGCAAAAGTTTAAGTTTGGGGGTGTGTTAAGTGTTTAAAATATATAATATTTACCCAATGTTTTTAATATGATTTTGTACTTCTCGGGTATAAACATTATTAATTTAGTGATATTTTACATTATATTCTAGTTAATTAATATTTTATTAGATATGCTTAACTTTGATGTTTTAATGCAGAAAAAGATGAATAAATTAAGCTTTGGATTTGATTGGTCATGACACTTGGCGCCACCCAATGGCTACAATGTCATGGTGTTCAATGGAGTCGAACAGTTGGAAATTTGAAGGGACATTATAATTAATTAGATTACGTCGATTTGTGAACACCCTCTTCGAATTCTTCTATCTCCACTTCTATATAAAGGGGTGGTCATTTGTTGTTGATGACATCTCATCTCTTGGCTTCAGAGTGTAGTAGAAGTAGTAGTTTTAGTTTTTGTAATTCCTTTTTCTTTATAATAAAAATTAGTTTCTTCTTTATAATGTTTTCTATTTTTATGGAGTAGTCTCTTGTTTTCGTTCTAGAGAAGAATGGAACTTAACATGATTTAATTGAATTTATTTCAAGCTCTTACTCTTTTATTCAATCGTATTGTTTGAATTATCATATTCTTAATGCTAAGAATAGATTGATCACCTATTTCTTAGATCATGAGGTTTAATTAGATTTCGGGAGAAATTAATTAGATTAGTCATTGGTAATTCATCATACGACGAGTCTTTTGACTTGTTTGTCGTTGTGGTCGGAAGATACACAACACCGTATGCGATTGTAAGGCAATTATTAATGTATTATTTTGTTGATTAATTAATTATCACCGGGAGGTAGAAATTGAGGCAAAATAATAGAAGCATGAAGGAGCAGGAGCCACCATGTCATATAATTATCCTAGATCGACAATCCGAGGGAATAAAAGATAAGAGTAAGATTTGATGAAGATTAAATTCATGTTAAGGGAAATTCGACTCTAGAACGAGTTTTATCATTTTAATGTTTCCTTGTATTTAAAGTTATTATTTATATTTTGTTAAGTCAATTATTTTTATTTTTCTCTTAATATTATTTTCTTTAATTAATTTAAGGAAATTCATCTCCCTGTGGGACGATACTCGATTTATCATTATATTACTTGTTTCGACCGTGTATACTTACATGTTATTAAAATTATTCGAACATAGCTCACAACATTCCAATTGCTAGGACACACTTCCACACGACACCGATCATCTCATGGGTCAATATCTTCTCCCACTGGATATGATCGTACATCTCACACTGTAGATTATATTCACATGGACACTACAATCATGACATGCCTGGATACCCTTAAGGACTGTGAGGTCCATAGAAACATGTGGGAGCTGGAGAAAGCGAGGCAGGCAAAGGAGAGACATCAGAGATCCGGTGTCGGTTGAGGCTGCTATGGGACATACACATGAGGAGATTATGGAGATATTTAGGAGTCATTCCTCATCTATTGATTCTAAGTATACTCAAACTGTTATCCATCAGGCCATGCAGGTGGTGTTAAACCTTGTTTTCTAGTGATAACGCATCAAACTCTCTTCAGTGTAAATATGGGAATGTCAAGCACCCCACACGTTCAACCAGCCGATCTTCCAAGTGTGAAGAAGGAGAGATGAAGTTGTGAATGACTTCGGTAGAAGCATTGACAACCAATCGTCATATTGGAAGTTTATCGTAGTTTTGCAAAGCTCGAGTAGAGACTTTGGCAGCGTTTTGGCAACTGAAGAGGAACCGTAGACTATGGTTAGTTCAAGTGGATGATCAACAGACACTTTGGCAAGTCATTCGATAGCCAATTGTGACATAAAGTTTTCAAAACTAATGGCTAGAAAAGCAAACTTTAGAGATCTGAATCACGACTATTGTTTTGGGAAGGACATTCCAAACCTATAAATAGAACCATAGTGAAGACTAAAAAGACCAACTCAATTCAAAGATTTGGTGGGTTAGAAAAGAGAAGTAGGAGTTCCGAACTTCTTGAAAAATCTCTTGTGCCTTCTCTCTTTTAACTGTTCTCTATTTGTGTGCTTATTTTTATTTTGTTTCATGTTATTGCACACTTCACTTAGTTCTCTTATGCTTGACTTATTCTCCTTAAAGAACTATGTGAATCGAGGTCAAAGTCACTTAGAAACTCGAATAGTTTGATTAATTTGTGTATTTGTGGATTTGAACTTATGCTACTTCACACACCACACTTATTTGGGATTGTCTTGATTATCATTCATTTGTGCTTATCGTGTTTATATTTTTTTGAACTAAATCGTTCCCACTAATTGTCCATGCTTGCAAGCATTATAAGAGTTTAAGTATTTTGAGAATCTAACTTATTATTTTTGAGTGATTATTAGTTAGCTCTATTCCTCGTAAACACATTCAATTGGTATAAGAAATTGGTAAATCAAGATGGACAACTTCAACTCAAGGCAAACCGATGGGTTCCCCAATACAAGACCACCTCAGTTTAATTAAATCCAACTATAACCATGTCAAGACTAGAATGAGAATCTTTTTATCTTCTAATGATTTTAATGTTTGGAAAATCATCCTAAGTGGTCATGAGGACCCATTCAACTAGGAACTCTTGGAGTGAGTAAGAGAAGAAGACTCACATCACCAATACCTAGGCTATGAATGCACTCTACTGTACTCTCAATGAGACAAAATTTAATAAGGTATCCCTTTTCCAATAGGTAAAGGAAATATGGCAACCAATTGAAGTGACCCATGAGGGAACCTCTTAAGTAAAAGAGTTCAAAATTACCCTCCTTACTCACAAATTTGAAGTTTTTAAAATCGAGGAGGGTGAGACCATTGATACTATGTATAACCATTTTAATGGTATTATTGTAGGTCTCAAGGGTCTTGGTAAGGTGGTTAGAAAGACAGAACTCAACTGCAAGCTTCTACTCTCCCTTTCCAATGAGTGGTGCCCCAAGGTAACAGTAATTGAATAAGACAAGGAACTTGCCACCTTGCCCATGAAAGAGCTTCTAAGATCTCTTAACACTCATGAGCACACTTTAGAAATGAACAAGGAAGAGATGAAGATCAGCAAGAAGAAGAAGAAAGACTTGGCTGTCAAGATCCTCATTCAAGGGGAAGAAAATGACCTTGATGAGAAAATAGCTCTCATCACAAGGAACTTCAAAAGGTTCCTAAGGAAAGAAAGTTGTAAGCATTCCAACAAGAAGACAACATGACAAGGAAAGAGGGAAAGAGATCTAGAGGGATCTCAGGATGAAGAAGAATGAGAACTTCAAAGACAAGGTCCAACGCCACAAGTGCGAGGGCTGTGGGTATGTGATGCATGAGTGCCCATCCATGGATAAGGACCATAATCCCAAAGGAAAGAAGGTCCTCTAAGCCACCTTTGAATCGGATAATGAATGGAATTTTGCTTCGCGGCCGTTGAGAAAGAAAGGGAAGAATATTTGTGATAGCCTATGAGGAACTCTATGTTAAAACCATATTATGGCCAGGAAGAATAAGGAACTCGAGGAGCAACTTGAGGCAATCAACAAGGAAAAAGATGTCCTCAAAGAAGAACTAAGGAGCAAGGAAGAGCAGCTCACACAATCCAAGGTTAAGTTATAAAAGCTCCAACAACAACATGCAACTAAGGAGAATGGCATCAACAAGATGCTAGGAGGGTGTAGAACTTGTGACTCGAGTCGGAGTTTTACCTCAGCGAACAAGTTGGTCCAACTATAAGTTCGAGACGAGTCAGTTTCATGAACTATGTGCTTAGTCGAGGCCAACTATGAGTTATGAAAAATGATGGTCAAGTGTACCTGAGTATATGATGATAACATCAAAATGATGATGAGAAATGAGCTATCAAAGTATATGACAGTATGTAGTATTTTTTTATGTATTTGATTTTAGAATTATTTTTAGGTCGAATAACGCATTAGGATGTGTTGTATGGTAGTTTGGGTAGGTTATTAGTTGTAAAGCATGTCCTTATAATGTTATGGTATGTATTTTATTTTATGAGACCTTTTCCTTTTTTTTTTGAATTTTTAAGATTTATTACGAGTTAGTTATTATTTTTGACTCGAGTTGGAGTTGAGATAACTTTTATTCATGGTATTGCCACTAGACCTCACCCCTACCTTTCTTTCCTTCCTAAACCCCGATCGCCACCGATGCCGCCCCAATTCACATCACCAAAGCCGCCTCTGGCCACTAATCGATGTCGTCGAGCCCCACTATGTCGTCATTGTGCCAAGCACCCCCAGCCACTGCTTGGTCTCCACGACACCAAATCACCTCATGATCACACCATAATCCACGATGCCGATTCTCTGCCATCCACGCCGCTCAACAGCTGCCGTGCTGCCAATGCCTCCCCTTTCAACCACTGATCATTTCCCTATACATAGTCCCGCCACCAACGGCCTGAGGGCCAATCGGATGACCGACCGCCATCAACCACTGATCATTGTCATTTTCACCGCCACCACTATTGGGTGGAGCTTGCCAAGCCGGTGCTGAGCCATAGCCTCCAAGAAAACCTGCCAAAAACCCCCAGACACCGCCGAAAAATTGGATTCACTGAAATTTGTCAAATCTTCTGCCAAATTCATCAAATCAAACCTGATCAAACTTTGGATGTCGTCGGGTGCCAAATTTGAGTCTTGAGCCACACAACAAAACCCTAATTGTTGCTAATTAACGACTACGTGAGGTATAATTAACTTTGATTTAATTTCTTAAAGGTGATAATTATAAGCACAACATGCTAGGATTGATGGATTGATGTGTTAACTATTTTATTGTAATAAAAATATTAATTTACTTGATTGAATTGTATTAAAATGAATGGTAAGGAACTAATTAGGTAAACTAAGTAAGTGTCATAATCTAATGCAACGTAGCGTAGGAAATCTTATATGGATTGGGATTGATGTGTAATTGATGTGAGTATGTATTGACGCGTGAATGCATCATAAGCGAGCGTTAGCTTTTAGTTTGATATGTAAGTACAGAGTAGGAGCTCTCCACCTAGGAACGTGAACATAATTGGAGCTTCTACCAAATCTGTTTAGGACATGCTTCTAGTTGGGCTTTTATACTCTGCTATGTTTTGTTTTAACAGGTAAGTGGATGTGTCAAATAGTGGATTTATTGTATCTCACTCCACACGGGCCATCTAGTAGTATGAGATTTCTAAATTAATAACCCTTGACGATGGGATCCCTCGAGTTTGTTTTCGATAAACTCAGATCCATTCGTGTAAATTTTCGATGCCTATAGGCCTATTATATTGAAATCCCTACCTAGGCCTATGTCTATGTAGTTTTTTCAACTTTACAGTGAGATGTGAGATGAAGGAAAATCGATGATCGTGTCTTGAGATAGGGCTTGTGTTCATCAAAGCATGCTCTGGAAGTGGTGAGCATTCGTTCCATTCCCGATGGATCTTGATAACTCCACCTTTGAGTTCCTCAAAACTAGAGAAGTGTGGAGGTTTACGGGTAGTGTTATGCAGTGCATGTCTAGAATTGTGGTTTCAAAGGATACTGAAGGCGCATGCCTAAGAATACTCAACCTTTGTACTCAGGGCCAGGAGTGATACGGATGATGTAGTGGGCTGAAAGGAAACAGAATGAATTTCCCGCGCTGAGGATAGTTTAAAGTAGCCAATGAATGAGATGAGATAGAAAGGGGACACATTCGCATGAGGTCGACAACTCCTAGTTATTACCCTTACAAGAGTTCTATGAGGAAGAGTAATGAGGTTTTCATTCAACATGAAGGTCAGCTCTCTTGTGTCAGTTTGTTATTAGTTATTTCTGGACTAGTAACGCTCGCTACTGATGTCTTTTTATTATATATGTAGGTGAGAACTGCAAGGAATGAGCGTTATTGGGACTGTGGAGGACTAGAACTAAAATCACGCATACATGTACCTACTAAGTGTAATTGGTGATGATGATGTGTATTGAAGTGTGTGAGTGATGAATTAGAAATGCTATTCTGTGAACTTATTATAAATATTTTGCATGTGAATGGAAATGAACAGGGTGAGCTATGGAGTTTAGACTCAGCTCAGATGATGAGGAAAGTAATTATAATTGAATTGTAAAGGGAATGCTGTGTTTGGACTATATTTTTTATTTTTATTGTTATAAATACATACTGCTTGTTGTTTACAGGGTGGCGCTTATTATACTTTTACGGGAATCTCCCTCCGTTTTGCTTTTAAAAAATAGTTATTTCTTTGAAAACTTTTTGTTTGTTTGGTTTGTTTTATACTTGATTGCATATCATAGCATGCATGTACGACAACATTAGAACCCATGCATCTCATTCAGGCTTTTCGTGATGCATCACCATTTTGAGACGCCGAGGATCGATCTGGGTCGGCTTAACCGAATCTAGTAGATTGGCTAACGGTTCAGTCGCAGATAACATTTCCAGGTTGGTTCAAGGGTGAACTGAAATGGGGTGTTCTAGAGGATCTGATAAGCTCGTCAACATGCTACTCTCTCAAAAAAACCCTTTTTGCAAGATGGGGTTGGGGGGTCCCAACCATGATGGACAATTTAAGAAACCCCTCAACTTTGTCAAGGCTTCCATACCCCCTCAAAGAAGACTTCAATAAGGAGTAAAGAATATCAAGGAAGAAGGTTAGCACTTCGTCACTTGCCCCAAGCAAAGGAAAGAAGCACCTACATGCCCCGAGCAAAGGGAAGAAGCACCTACAGGCCCCAAGCATAGGGAAGAAGCCACAAAGGGTCACCACTGCCCAAGCTCAAAGAAGATCATCCACTTGTCACTTTTGTTGCAAAGAAGGACATATTCAATGGAGGTGCAAATGGAAGTCTTTTGTCCAAAAGGGGAAGGCAAAGGTGATTCATAAAGGTTCAAAGGACAAGAAAGGTATAAACTAATTTTTCATACCTTGAATTCTCTAGTTTTTTAGTTTTCAGAATATTTTACAAAATGATTTTAGAAGGGAAATAAGACAAACTAAGTTTTAAAAGAACTTTTTACACCCCACTTGTTGAAAGAGTTTTATTCAATATCAACAAGTGTGTATTATTTTGAAAGATTATATTTGTTGTATATGTATGTAAATTGGGGAATTTTTCAAAAGTTATTTTTATCATACTTGAGACAAACTACAAAACGGAAAGTGTTATTCTAATCACTCCAAACATCCACAAAATGGAGTTCGGTACTTGGAAAAACTAACATGTAGCTGAAAATCTCGGATTCCCCAACAATAAGTCGTGCCTTCGGCAGCTTGATCGATTGACCGATAAGCCTTTTTATGGCTAAGAAGAGTGGGCATAATCGATCGGCTAGTATTCAGTTAGGTGGTCATCACTTTGGCAAGGATCAGAACTTCGAGGTTAGGCTAAAAAGAACAATTGGTTAAAGATTGAATGTTCGTTTGGTTGCCGAACATTTTGGAAGATGAGATTTTTATAAGAAACCTAACCCTAGCCGATGAGGTCACCATTGCTGATCGTCGCCACAATTCTTGCCGTCATTGCCCTCGGCTGCCACTGTGACCTGGCAACTACCGTTCTCACCTGCTGGAGATACCCTTGATCTCATCCAGCTTACTAGCTCAGCCTCCATCACCGATCGGCGGTTGATGCTCATTCAATTGCACAGCCGCCTTGCAAGTCACTGTCACCGCAGAAGTGCCTTCAGTTGCGCCACTAGCTCATTGATAACTCTCATAAAGAGTTATTATTTTGTCCCATTTTGGAAGTTTTTTAAGTACGAACAAGTTGATTTTAGTGTGAGTTTAATGCATAGTAAGATTTCAAGTTAAATAAAAGGGAATCCTGAATTTATTTTAAAATACTAGCTTAATCGTGGTTATTTTATCATGTTTACAAGACCAAACATTATGGCCCCCAACTTCAGTTGCTTATTAGTCACATTTGAAGATGATGCTAAGTAATGATGCAACTCTAAGACAAGAATTATTCCTGGATACGAGATATGAGAACAAAGTAAGAAAATAACTTCTCTATATGAGTTCAGAACAATCGTTAGATCACATATTCCATTGGCACAGGAAGTTATGGTAGTCCAAATCATAATCAACTCGCCCGATTTGCATGAAACTACCTAATCCAACCATGTGGTGATTCATTAAGTGAAGACTAGAGGTCCTTGATCTACACATGTCTAAAAAACACTCCAACTATCCTAGATTTCTGATAAAACCACTAAGCAGCATAATTAAATTAAACAAGTCAATAAAATACCCATTATTGTTTTAAGAGTCTTTTCGTTGTTATGAGCCTATGCCGAGCTCGTTATATGCTGGGATGGGGTGGCCACCCCATCCAGCTACCATCCCATGCATGCGCACACACGCTACGTGGCCCACGGCCTGTAGTTACCGATGTTTGCCATTGACTCACCCTCTCGGTATCACAAGTGCATAATGAGCCCGTCTTGCACCATTGCGCCTTGTTGCCCCTTTCGGCATGAGGTCAGGTGTTCAATCTTTTAGGGGGTGCTGCCTTGTGCCGAATTGAGTCGACCTCGGTTGCGTTCCAGCGCATGGTGGTTAGATACTCAAGTCAACCAAGACTCCCACATAGTAATTTTAAAGGTGCGGCCCTGTGTCGGACTGAGTCAATTCCTTGACCCCGATTGCGTTCCAGCGCATTGTGGTCGAATCTGGGCTTAGGCCGACCAGGGCTGCCAAGAAGCGAAGATACAACATTTCAAATTAAATATCTAAATCATAATTAATACTTAACAATTGATGAAATAATTATTAATTGATAAACAAGTATTTAATTTTCCTTTGCGGTGATAATTACTTAACCCCGATCTTGATGATAAAGTTTACGGTTATAATTTTTAATCGCTAATATTATTTATAGCAATTTAATTAATTAAGTTGTTCGATTAAATTATTTAAAATAATTTGTATTATTTTAATTCATAAATATTAATAATAAGATTATTTTAAATTATTCGATTGTATAAAGTTTCGAACTTTATTTATTTTCATTATACTATTTAGGTTCGACACTTGTGATTGCTACCCGACTATAGTTTAATAACCAATTTTCTACATTACTGACTCATTATTAAAATAATAACTTTATTTACGTAATATTAAATTTAATATGGTAAAGGTAAAATTTTTATTTTATTAATTACTTATAACCCTCCGATTTAATTCAATCGCTTACATTACGCCGATTAATTATCGATCGTTTATCATTACCATATTTTTATTACTCGTGGCGATTTCGTACATTAATTAATTAGCTTAGTAACTTTAACCATAACCCATTAAAATGATTATTTTTAAAGATTTATTACGAGTTAATTTTTTTTAACTCGAGTCGGCATCGAGTCAGGTGTTATTTACGAGTTGGTATTATTATTTAACTCGAGCTGTGTCTAGTCAAGCATTATTTACAAGTTTGCCACCCAAGGGAATTTTCTTCTTCTTCTTCTTCTCGGCGCCATCCTCTGTTCCCATCTGCAGTCGCCCTCCAGCTGCCGCCGGCGATCGTCTCCGGCCGCCGTCAATTTTCGCCGCCCAGCCCTATCGTGCCGTTGCAGTGTCACCCCGGTCGACCCCGGCCGCTTTCCAACCGCCGTGATGCCGGCATTGCCACACCAACGACGCATTCGCGTCGCTGATTCCACCGGCAGCGTTGCCTCAATTGGGTGGTCGCCTCGACACCCTCGACCCCCTATCGACCTTCCCCGGCCAGATTGGAACCCATCGCCACCCAGGACGGCTAGATTTCTTCACCCACCGCCGTCGCCTCTGTTTTTTGCTGCCCTCACCTCTGTTCTTGCCATTTACCACCCCAGGCCGGCATCCACACATGTAAGATCGACCATACACTGATCGACGAAGAGAGTAGGATCATCTTCCGACGTAGGAACGACCGTCGCCACTGATTCCCGGCGAAGCTTTGCCTGTGCTTGCCCATCTCGCCGAACAGGGAAACTCGTTGGCCATGGATCTCAGTCGTGTAAAAATTAGTTTGTTTTCTTATTGATTTAAAACCTTAATCCTCACGATTATCAATTAAGATTAATATAATTTTTTATAACAACTTATAACATTAAAATCAGCTGTTATTAAATAGATCATGATATCCACCAACAACAACAAATAAATGAACAGTGATGTCTAACCATGAACTCTATGTGCTTGCCAATGGAAGAAAGAAAAAGAAAAGAAGATAGGGAAAATACCCAAAACAAGGAGGATGCTCGCTCTTGCAAGGAAGAGGAGAAGAAAATACGAATGAAGGCTAGGGTGGAGGACGTCCTGCATAAAATAAAATGAAATTATTGCTAGGGTATGTGAAAACACCTGTATTTCACTTAACTGGGTAATCAGGTAAATAATAAAATATAATAATTAACCGGGTAGAGAATATAACATGTTCAATCCTTCCCGGATTGCGTCTGTGTCAAAAAAATTTTTTTTCACGGTCTTTACAATCTCCCCAACTTGAAAATATTTCATCCCCGAAATAGCATAACGGGCAACAGAACAATCATGATTAATTTTATTTATTTCTTCGGGATCAGTTCACGCTACTACAAATTTAAAACTCCTATGCCACAAACAGGCTAGGGTATTTTCTTACTATTTCTTGTTCAGTCTCCCATGTAGCTTCCTCTGACCCCTGATTTTTCCACAATACTTTTACTAAAGGAATTTCCTTGTTACTGAGTGTCTTTATTTCTCTTGCCAAGATGCGAATCGGCTTTTCCTCGTAGGTTAAATCTAATTGTAACTCTAAGTCTTCAAAATTGGTGATGATATGATCTTCATCTCGTACATATTTCTTTAGCATTGACACATGGAAAACATTGTGTACTCCAGCTAGGCTTGGTGGTAATGCTAGTCTATATGCACAATTTCCCACTCGATCCAGGATTGGAAACGGTCCGATGAATCTTGGCTTCAAGTTCCCTGATATTTTAAATCTGATCACCCCCTTCGTAGGAGATGTCTTTAGGTACACAAAGTCCCCAACTTGGAACTCTAGGTCCTTCCTTCAAGTATCAGCATAACTCTTTTGTTGATCCTGAGCTGCCTTAAGTCTTTGCCGAATGAGTTTCACCTTTTCAGTTGCTTCCCTCACCATCTCTGGCCCGACTATAACTGCTTCGATAGACTCCAACCAGCACGATGGAGATTTGTAGGGCCTACCATATAAGGCTTCAAATGGTGCCATCCCTATAGCTTGGAATGGTTCTCTCACTTTTCAGTTGTTTCTCCCAGTCACCTCCCCAGTAAAGAATGCAAGCTCTTAACAAATCTTCAATAGTTTGAATGATTCTCTCACTTTCACCATCAGTTTGGGGATGATATGCTGTACTCAGCTTGATTTGAGTTCCCATGGCTTTTGGAAAACTTCCTAGAAATGTGAGGTGAATAGGGAATCGCGGTCGGAGACTATCTCCTTTGGAATCCCATGCAATTTGACAATATTGTCAACATATAATCCTGCTAGGTATTCCACCGTCCTCATTGATTTCGTGGGGATGAAGTGAGCTACCTTAGTTAGTCGGTCCACAACTACCCATATGGAGTCATGCTTCTTCTGAGTCCTTGGGAGCTTTGCAATAAAATCACATGTGACACACTCCCATTTCCAAGTTGGTATTTCTAAAGGTTGCAATAGTCCTCCAGGTAGTTGATGTTGGGCTTTGGTCTATTGGCAAGTCTGACACTTGGAGAAAAATCCACCACATTCCTCTTCATCCCAATCCACCAGTAGGTTCGCTTAAAATCCTGATATATTTGAGTAACTCCAGGGTATATCGAGAACTTTGAGTGATGAGCCTCCACCAAGATATTCAGCCTCAGTGCATTATCCTTGGGTACACACAACCTTCCTCTAAATCTAATCACACTATTGGAATTGGCTACAATGTCAGGAATCTTGTCCAACATTTCATTCAGCTCCTCATCACCCATTTGTGCTAGCTTAACACGATCAACTAAATCATTGTAAACAACCAAATTTGCCAGTAAGCCTGTTAGTTGCTCCACCAGGTTGATAGCTACCACTTCTGCTGACATGGCCCAAAGTCTAGCTAGCTGCTGACTTTTGTCCACTTTGCCCTTCCAACTCAACGCGTCGGCTACCACATTCGCTTTCCCTGGATGGTATAAGATTTGAAAGTCGTAGTATTAGGATACTGACCTATGCAAGTGAACAAAGTTATAAGGGTCGAGGCTAAGGTACTGATGCAATATTTATTAGAAGGCGCCTCACATCACTCTCCAAGATGGAAACTTCAAGTGTTCGGACACCCTTTATCACTACATGGGAATCCCATTAAGGAGTTGCTGCACATCTACACACAAAAATTTCAAGAGGAAAGCTTTGTTTCTTGAATAGCACATGAGATAAAAGCATGTGTCAGACAATAGTTTTGGTGATCAATGATTAAATCGAAGTTGGTAGGATTTCTGGTCCGGACAATGAGGATACATGGAGCAGGTATGTAATGTTCCTTGAAGTTTCATGGAAGATGCTAGGAAGTATCTTGTACAACATGTTCAGACATCTATAAATATAACCCTCACCCTCTTGGATAAGGAACACTATCTATCACTCCCAAGTCACAATTCTACACACTCTTCTCTTTCTAGTCATTTTTAGTTCTAAAAGAGTTCTTGAGCACAAGATTTGGAAGAATATCATTGTAGATGAGTAGCAGCAAGATAGCAATTCAAGTGGAGAGAAGGAAGTCTTGCTAGAGCATGGATCATCTAGATTTGCTTATCGTGATACCTTCTTCCTCTTCTTTCCTTCTATTGTCATGTATATCTCGATGATTGTGAAGAGTTTAAATATGTCTTTATTTAGATTGATGGGGTAGAATTTATATAACTAGGATGTATAATGGATCTTGGTTGGAATATGATACAAAATTGTTATTCATCATCTCTTTGTGATTATGGAGGACTTGATTGTTTTTTCTAAACTTAATGCTGTAAAAGCATAGCTAACTTTTGTTAGATTAAGAGATTTGATTTCCCATAGAAATAGGGGAGTCAAGGATGTCATGGATAGAATATTTATAAGATCAAGGTAGACAAATGCTTAATGTTATAACTAGCCATATAGAAGAGTTAATCATAATCCATCTTGTTGTTCTCTTTTGCACAAACATGTAACATTTGTTCACACAAGATATGTTGTAATACATAGAAAAACTCCGTTGCAATTATAGTCATTTCTTCAATTATCAACCCAACATAATCCACAAATGGGTGGAAGCAACAATAATATTTTGTATGGTAAATAAGTGATTTTGGAAATCCAAAATATCAATCACACCTGCAACACACCCTTATGTTTCATTCTCTCTACCATTGACTAGATTAATTTACTTTTACCATTTCTTTCTGCTTCACACCTTAGCCTTGTTCTCACATTGGACAATTTAGGATAACTCCTAGTCTGATTACTATGTTTCTTGATAGTCAGTTTAGCTTAGCCTAGTAATTGACTTCAACAAGCAAACTAGTATAAGGATAACTCATTCAATCCTCTTTGGAACGATCTCTACTCATTGCATGCACTTGCATAAAGAGTAAAGTAATATAACTAATATTTACAGAATCAACACTCAGCACCAACCATTGCCAACCACCACCGACCTCTTGCAGCCGCAAATTGTCACTTTCGCTACCTACCTTGATCGGTCACTCATTCGGTTGTTGAACTCTCTAGTTGCTCAATCGGCTATACGAACTTCGCCAATGGCCTCCGCCATATTACCCATTGTGTTAGCCAACCTAATGGCCAAAAGTCACGGTGAAGGACCATCCACTCAATCTGAGAAGAAGATTGAGGCACCACGTCAACCAAGTGCTCAGAACACCTTCAACAACAATGAGAATCTCAAAAGGGAGGATTTTGAGAAGAAGGTGGTTGTGTATAAACACTTAATAGATGTGGTGGCCTTAAATGAGTACCACGCGGACTTTCTAGATTTTGTCCAAGGACAATAATGAGAAGTGGCTTTGAGGGCTGCCTTAGAGACTAAGGTGGTGCTACTTCAAATTTGGGAGCTTCTATTACACCTCGGACAAGGTGAATAAGGGGTACTACAATGCAAACGTGGATGGGCAAGATTTCCACCTCCAGTTGAGCCACATTGCAAAAAGTCTAGGTGTGCCAGTGATGGGTACAAGACCTACTTTAACATTATCTAAATGGATCATTTCTTGGAAGAGTTCTTGGAGGCAAATGTGATGTTGGGAACCGTGATCACCTCTGGAACTTGGTTCAGCAATCCTGTCAAAGCCGGAGATTTCAAAAGGCTGGCTTTCATCTCGTGACAAATTCTCTCCACCAACATCCTACCTTAAGTTGGCTGTCTCAACGAACTATCCATATTTGTCATCTACACCTTGTGGAGGATTCTCTCATATAGAAGCATCAACTTGCCCTCCCTCATTCTCAACCACATGTTCCGGTGCCAGAATCAAAGGAGAGAATGACTTTCATGTGAGCTCAAGATGTTGATCTTGTTTTCAAACTCTCAAGGTGTTGAGAATGTGTGTGAGCCTAGACCTTTGAGGAAGAGGTGCTAGGAAGAGGAATCACTCTTGGCTCTAGGCTTGAGCCTGTGAAGTGTGTGTAGCTTTGAGATGGTGGTTGCTCCAATGGTGTTTGGAGTTGGTTGTAAGACTCCTAGGCACTTAGAAGGTACTTGAGAGGAAGGCTTGCAGCTCACAAAGGGCTTTGACACTTGGCATTGGAGAAGGAAGGCTTGCTGGAGGATCCAAGAGTTTTAGAGTGGAACCTTCCTTGGCACTTGTGGAGTGCAAGATCCGTTGGCACTTGTGGAGTGCAAGATTCGTTGGCACTTGGTGCTTGTAAAGGAAGTCTTAGTTTGTTTGTAAGTTCCACAAGTTGGTTATTAATGTGAAGCCACAAAGATTTACCCAACCAAAGGATATGGTGAGCTAAAGAGAGGATGTACCAAGTTGGGAACCTCTTCAAAATTTGTTTGTGTCCTCTCGCTTCTCTTCCCTTTTTTGTGTGCTTATATTTACTTGTTTATACACATGTTTGCACACTCATTAAACTTCATTGAGCTTGACGTTGTCGTGGTTGGAAGTTAAATATGTACAAGTTTTAAGCAATCTCACTACTTGCTCACCAACACAAGTAGCTATTTGGAGTAGAACTTGTTGTGCCTCATACACCACTTAATTAGTTTAGTTAATATTATTGCTAAAATGTCTTGCTCATCTACTTATTCATCACTTATACTTATCTTGTTTGTCTGTAAGTGACTATCCTTTCTTTATACTCAATTGAATAATTCTGTTTAATTTTTTAAAATCATTTCCACTATCTTAGTCTATTCTTTCAATTATTATAAGACCCAAAGGATTGTAATGATCTAACTATTTGATTAAATATTTGTAGTTAGCTCTCCCGCGCAATAGGTGTGCGCCTTAAATTTCTCCAAGTTTGGCTGAAGTCTAGAAATTCTAAAAACAAATTTGATATCCTCCAATTTCTGAATTTAGTTCACCCTTAAATCTACTCCAAAAATTATGAAAATTTATGAGCACAATCCTAACATTAAAGCTAAGGTTTTTGGAGAGTTTTAGTTGAAAATTTTGAGCCTATAGTCTCCAACTTGGGTGTCACCAAGCCTAATAGCCACTAAAGAGGTTTGCAAAAGCACCGAACTTCTTTAATTTCACTACTTTTCAAACAAAACATGACCAAAATGTGACTTCTAGCAAAAATCCCAATCTAATTAGAGCAAAACTAATTCAAAGTTCACATATTTATCCAAAAATCGGCACTTTAGTCAACCTTTAATTTAAGATTGCATAAAACAATAAAATAACATAAAATACTCAACATGCAAGAATCAATCCATAACAAACTAAACATTTATACGAACATAAGGGTTTCAATATAAACATATGAGTTTAACTATTAGATTATCCTAATATAAAAATATGAAGGTGAAATGGGAATACAACATACATTTGATTTTATATTGCATAAACACTTCAGCTTTAACATTCCACTTAAAGAAACATATAACGAAATAATATCCGAAATGTTTATATTTAAACTCTTATGTACGTAAAAAATATGAAATTATCCCAACATTGTATAATCCTCTTCATGAAATGTCAAATAAGGTTTTATTTATTTAAGAAAATAAATTTTATATTATCATTATACATGTATGTGCATAACATGATTAGTTTCTAAATTATATTATTTTGACTTGTATCACATGTCAAAGGTGAAGGTTTTCATTTAAAATTGCCATATGAGAGTCTTATCTTTTATGGGATCCAGGGCGAAACCATTTTAACGGGAAATAGAAATCTCTACTTGTGACCACCACATAGTAACTTCTAATTTTTTAATTTATAATTACAATATTTATGAAAATCATTACCAATATGCTAGCCTTAATTAGTTTATTTATGATCCCTGGTAGGTAAAGGTGGTTCTAAGGGTTTTGTTAACAGGTAAAGTACTATCTTAGGGAAAAGATATATAAGTAAAGCATGAGTGGAGAGAAATTGATAAAATAACAATGAAAATAAACAAAATAGGATGGAAGAATGACTATAATGACCTGTCCGTTCCGAACCACCAGCCAAGTGTTACTATATGAAACTAAGTGTCTCATAAATTGATTTTCTATTAATTTTCAAGATTTTAAATAAACACATGACATAAAATTTAATATAACAAATGCTCGGAATAATCTAAGCCCATGAACCAAACCGAAATCCCACTACTATGCAAACAATCTAGAAGTATACTAACAAATAAGAAAAATCAAAAGTCCAATAACAGAGTCCTCTAGTTGTTCCGACTATACCCATCTTTCTATACTCACACTTGCGGAGGTAATTCTACATTAGTGATAAAAACACTAAGTCATATAATTACAAGAAATAAGGTAATATATTCCACAACATCTGAATTTGAATTTTTAGTGATTATGAGCCTATGCAAAGCTCTTATTATGCTGGGAGGGTGGCCACCCATCCAGCTACAATCTCATGTATGCACATACACGCTATGTAGCCCTCGGCTTATAGTTACTCATGTTTGCCATTGACTCATCCTCTCCATATCACAAGTGCATAATGAGTTGTCTTGTGCCACTATGCCTTGTCACCCATTTAGGCATGGGGGCAGGTATTTTAATCTTTCAAGAATTTTAAGGGCGCTGCCCTGTGTCAAACTAAGTCAATTCTTTGACCCTGGTTGCATTCGACCCATGATGGTCGAATGTGGGTTCAGTCTGACCAAGACTCCCAAATATGAATATATAACTTTTAAGGGTGGGTGCTGCCCCGTGTCAAAATGAGCAAATTCTTTGACCCCAGTTGTGCTCGGCGCATGGAAGTTGAATGTGGGCTCAGGTCGACTCCCAAATCGGAATATATAACATTTCAAGTAATTATACGGACCTAGAATTGTGATGAGGCACCCGCAACTATGACATACGATCATAATATGAATGAAACTTCTCGAAAACCTTCCCTTTGTGAGCCATATATTCTCACAAACTATCAAGTTGATGTTTTATTTACTATTAACAGAATTCTCCATTATATAGAAGAATATATGTGGAATTCAAGAAATTATTATATTAAATTTTATAGAAAAGAACGTAATCACTTATAACTATATCATTTGTGTAAACTTATTATTGACTTAATGAGAATGAATATTAAATCACACTCACAACTCCCAATCCAAAAATATTTAATAAATAAAACTTAAAAAAAATTATCCATAAATACCATTGTACTGGTACTCTAAAGGTTATAATTGATAATTTATGATATTAATTCTTAAGAATTAATTTAATTAAATAATATTTAAGATTTGTTCCAAAATTTACAAAACCCTAAATAAAATAACCTAATTATATTTTTTGGGGTTTTACAACAACTGAGGGTATTAGCTCTTTTTACCAATGCTTTCTATTTCTCAATTCATGTTCCCCTAAATTATAAATTACAATTTATTTTTTTAATAATGATTAATGATTAATGATTATTTAAGGATCTTTGTATATGTAACTTGTTTGTTGCACACATTATAAGTCAACTAAATGCATTCCAATCAGAAAGACGGCACATGTTTCACATTATTCTAGATGTTGTCTTGATTATTTTATTAACATATAATGAAAAATATCTATCCCATATGAGGGCAACCCAAATGCTTGCATATAGAGAACGCAAAATTCTTAATTAAAAAACATGATATAGAAAAACAATGACAATTATTAAAGAAGAGGTAATTAATATATTGATCATGTCTTGAATTGATTATATACTTTTACTTTAATAGTTAATTAGACGTGTTATATTTTCCCCACGGGCAAGAAAATATCAGCTCATTGGTCAAGCAATTGGAGAGTGATATCTAGAATTGAAAAGAATTGAGATTACTTATGCAAGCCAAGTCAATTGCCAACTCTGGAAATAAAGTACAGTTAAATCAAAATGATCCCCTTTTAGGGAAGCTATAGAAAGAAAGAAAGGAGTTTAAAGCTTTGCATGATTTCATTTGAACGAGAAGGGAATCAGAGAGTATTCAGTTTTCATGATTTCATTTTTTATATTGTGGTGGATGTGTCATTTTTTATGTTGTGGTGGATGTGGTTTTCTTTTTGGATCTAGGAATATCAATTTTGTTATTGTGTTAGTTAGAATAATAAGGGGAATGATGATCAGAAACGATGACCAGATTTTTGCCCCCAAAAGTTCTAATCTATATGAAAATAGCTTCCATTTTGTGAATGTGTTTGTGCGTTATTTTTTTCTTGTTTAATGTGTTAGATGAAATGGTAACTGCCCATAAATTAGATAATGAATTAAATTCAAAATGATTTGGTTCCGGTAAATAGACTCTTGTTGTTTTTGTTGCGTGAAAATGTGGAAGCCATTATTATTATATTTCTTTATAGGCAGGCGAGTCAACTAAAAAATGAAGAATGTCAATTGCTTGGGTTAAAATGCAACTTTCAAGAGATAAATAGTAAGCTTTCATTTATGGAAACTATAATGACCTGGCCTAAAATGCAAATTAATGGGCCTAACTCATCTCTTCAAAAATAATTAACTTAAGTTGAATATGTATAGTCCATTCCCACTAATAAATTAGATCTTACCCTAATACGCATTAGATGTAGGATTAACTTTTAAGGGTCTTACAATCTATCTAACTTAGAAAATTTTGTCCTCATAATTCCTACATTTGGCTTGTGGCTAACAGCCTAGCCTACATCCAATCCAGCTCACCCCATCCAATATAGACTAGTTTAGCTCTAATAGCATCTGTAACAACTCGAGCCAAAGTACAAATTAATGAGCTTAAGTCATGTTTTAAAAGATGGTTAAATAAAATTGAAAATCTATATTTCATTCTCACTAATAAATTGGTTATCATCCTGGTAGGTACTGGGTGTCACACTAAAGTTTAGGAATCATATAGTAAGCTACTTGAAAGATGCTACAAAATTGAGAATGAGAGATGGAAGTGAAAACAGTGAATATGGTGACAAATGATACGGGGAAATTGGTGTATGTTAAGGAATATTTGATAACAGATTTGAACTCATTAATGCTAGGATAACATACTTGGTGTTCATAGATTAATCACTTTACTAGTTTAGCTTATGCTATCTCCAAGAAGTCTAGTGTACCATTAATGTTAGGATATCATACATATGTTTAGTTTGGATGCATAACTATAAACATCCTAACATAAGAGGAGCGGATAGAAATTTATAAACTAACAATGAAAATCAACAAAATAGGATGGAATAAAGACTGAGTTTATCCTAACATTAATGAGTTTACATGTGCTTTCTATTTCTCAATTCATGGGTTAATAATAATTAATGATTATTCAAGGATTTTTGTATATATAACTTGTTTGTTGCAACATATTATAAATCAATCAAATACATTCCTTTCAGAAGGACTGCACAAGTTTCATATTATTCTAGAAGATATCTCGATTATTTTACTAACATATAATGAAAACTATCTATCTCAGATGAGGGTGACCCAAATGCTTACATGTAGAGAATACGAAATTCTTGGTTAAAAAAATTGAAATAAGAAAACAATGACAATTATTCAAGAAGAGGTCATTAATATATTGATCATGCCTTGAATTAATTATATACTTTTATTTTGATAGATAATTAAAAGTGTTATATTGTCCCCAGGGTGAGGCAAGAAGATATCACCATGGGTAAAGCAATCAGAGAGTGGTATCTAGAGTAAAAGAATTGAGATTACGCATGCAAGCCAAGTCTACTACAAACTCTGAAAACAATTAAAAAATTGACTCTCGTGCTAAAAGCAACTCTCAAGAGACAAATGGTGAGTTTTCATATATGAAAACTATAATGACCCGACCCAAAGTGCAAACTTATAATCTTCAGTCATCTCCTCGAAAGTGGTTAACTAAAGTTGAATATCTATAGTTCATTCCCACAAATAACCTCATCTTACCCTCAGTAGGTATTGGATGCGAGGTTAACTTTTATAGGTCTTACAATCTACCCACATTAGGAAATTTCAACATGTAGATACCATGCTGGTCTACTTCCAGTCCAAACTAATGAACCTAAGTTGACCAAACTTGAACATCTATAGTCGTTAACCAAAGTTGAACATCTATAGTTTTAGTAAATATTGGATGTTAGACTAACATTTAATGGTCTTACAGAAAACTACCTCAAAGATGTTGTAAAATTGAGAATGAGATATAGAAGTGAAAAAAGTGAATATGGTGACAAATGATATGGGGGAATTCATGTAAGATGATGAAGATTTAAAAATAGATTATGAACACATTCATGTCAAGATAACATACTTGGTGTTCATCGAGTAATCGATTTACTACTTTTGCTTATGCCATCTTTAAGAAGTCTACTATATCATTAATGTTAGAATAACATACATGTGTTTAGTTTGCATGCATGACCATAAACATCCTAACATAAGAGTTTCAATATCAAGCGAAGAAATAATGATAGGAAGATAAATAATAATGTTAGCTTGTAAGGAATATTGAAAGGAAGAGATTTTTACAAAGTGTGAGTTTCAATATTTCTGCTTAACATTAATATGAAAGATTTTTAGGGTTATTAGGTATAATAAGTAATTTTCATATGTTATGCTTTATTATCATGTTTTGTTATCCAAACATTAATGTTTTTGCGGTATGTTTCTGAAGTAATCTCATAGTATGTAAGAGACAAGAGGTCTAATAAATGTGAAGTAACCTGATAGTGCTTTAACATACTCTAACTACGTAATATTGAGACTACCTCCACATTAAGGTTAGGATAATGTATTTAGGGTTGTGAAGATTTTGATTTGTTAAGACTGGCCAGGTTCTATTAAGATCAAATTATTATGCTACATGGTGTTCCCAAGAAGAAAGTTTAGCTTAACTTACTGTCCTTTGATAGATGGACAATCAAAGATGAATATTTATATTTTAGTGGATTTTGTTCAAACATGGATGCTAAATTTTGGTAGTTATTAGGATGAGCATTTAGCATTGGTGGAGTTTGCCTATAACAACAATTATTAGACAAGCATAGGGAAGATTCCTTTTGATGCATTGTATGGTAGACCATGTAGATCTCTGAGTATTGGTTAGAAGGTAGACAATCTTAGATTGTTAGCCATGTTTTGTTACAGGAAGCACAATGTATTATTGAAACCACTAGGGAGCAGTTGAGAGCTATTCTTGATCGACAATGCTCTTATGCAAATCAGAGAGGCCATGAGATTAGCTTCGTTCCTAGAGATCACATTTTCTTGAATGCTTCCCGACCCAAGGAAATATGATATTTGGGAAGTAGGGTAAGTTAAGTTGAAGATCTATATATTGAGGAGGAGGAGGTTCGTGTAAGAATCATGTTTTGATGATTATCATCTTAGGTTTAATGGTAGTAATTTGTAATGGATGTATGATCAAGGTGGAATTGGTGTAAGAGCTAGATATGTATATGTAGCCCTTTCTTTTTATTGATTTTCTTATTAAGATGACCTAGGTAGAGAGTTTATATATGTAATGGGTACATGTCTAGGGGGAGAGAGCTTATATGTAAGGGAGATATGAGTGCTTTACTATTTAGTCATCTCATAAACTTATAATTGTAACAATTAATTAAGGAGAATGATTAACTTATGTTCGGTTAACAATCACTAGTTCGTTATAAGTTGCGTGACATGAGCATCATTGACATAGTATTTCATGGCATGCCATCTTGCTTTGTTTATTAAACTAACCTCTTGTGCAGGTTTAGAACAATGAAGATGCATAGACTATAAGAGATGAACTTAAAGTCTTGAAGAGAAGAAAATGAATATGGCAAGCTCAAAGGAAAGCTTCATTAGGATTGACATCAACCACTTAGAGAGTTCACAATATCATAGGAGTTGTCTTAATCAAAAGGTGTCAAATGATGTGTTAAGTTTTGAGGAGATGAAGCAACATTGCAAACTCTCTAAGCACAACCATTGGAGTCAATTCATCATCAAGGGAATCAAGTTTATGAAGACTCCATGTGAAGAAAAAGTTCAAGTAATCAAATGCACCATTGATGAATGAAGAATTAGTTGAAGTGTTAAACTGGAGAATCCTTTGGTTGGAGTTCGGCCAACATTCGGTCTAACTTTCTGTAAGGAGTTTGTCCATCGAAGCATGAGGTGTAGCAAAGGAAGAAAGGTAAACCTTCCGCCTATCATCGGTTAGGCGTTCAACAACCAAAGACCTTCGGCTTGGTGAGAAGTCAAGTGGCATCTGACTTTAGATATGCTTCTGTAAAGGGTTCGACAACTGAAGTCAAAAGCTTGAGAATGAAGAGCTAATATAGCTAAGTTCGGCAGGGAGTTTGCTTACACGTTCAATAGCAGAAGTCAGAGGCTCAGGAGAAGAAGAGTTGAAGCAGTTGGGGTCAACTAAGATATCAGTCCCACATTTGCCGACTGAAGGGACTTTGGTAGGGATTTCGAAAATTAATCAAGGAGTTAGGAAATTCACAGTAGATCGGCGAAGTTCAGGAAGAAGGTTTGGTCAAGTAATTGATTTTGCATTCAGTAGCAAAAACAGATGAAGCTGATGTGGCTATGTTTTAAGTGATTGTTCTGAAGCTGATGTGGCTAAGTTCGGTGAAGTTTGGGAAGAAGGTTTGGTCAGGTAATTGATTTTGCATTCAGTAGCCAAAACAGATGAAGTTGATGTGGCTAAGTTTTAAGTGATTGTTCTATAACTTCAAGTTCAGAGCAGTACAAGGAGCTGTTGAGAGTATGTCCACATCATGGGTTGCATGAATAGTTGTAAATTCAAATTCAAACTAATGGACTTAATTCATTTCTTCAAAAGTAGTTAACTAAATTTAAAGATATATAATCGATTTGCACTTATATTCTAGATCTTATTCAAGTAAATATTATATGTGGGACTAAGTTGAGGAATCTCACAATCCACCCACCTTAGAAAATTTCAACCTCGAAATTATTACATTTGGCCCAATGCTAGCCTTAGCCTAGGTGACTTCTTTCACCCATGACCAATAGCCTAACCAACATTTTTAAACCAACCTATCATCTAACGTCGAACAAGGTTGCTCTGATACCATCTTAACGATCCAACCCAAAGTGCAAACTATTGGGCATAAGCCATCTCTTCAACTTGGTTAACCACTTTAAAGAGATAACTTAGGCCTATTAGTTTGTACTTTGGGCTGAGTCGTTAGAAGTTAAGTAAAACAACCACCTCTAGGATTCCAAGCTCAATCCAAGATTTCAAATTTTGAAGAGGTAGTAGCTAAGTATATGACGACAAATGAGCAAAGAATGCATAATCAAGAATCTCTCGTGAAGAATTAAGAAGCTACCATCATGAGTTTAGAGGTTCAATTGGCTAACATAGCCACTCAGAGAGTACAAGGAACACTATCTAGTAATAGTGAGAAAAATCCAAGAGAGAATGTTAAAGCTATGACATTGAGAAGTAGGAAGGACTTAGAAGAAGTTATAAAGACTAGTGATGATCCTAGAAAAACAAGAAGAATTAGTTGTTCATGATGTTCAAGATGAAGAGGGTACTCAAAAAGATGCTACCAAAGATCTATCTAAGTCCAAGGCCAAGTGAGAGAAGAAATTTGATCGAGCTCCAAGCAAGCATTCACCACCTCTTCCATATCCACAAAGGCTGATGCAAGAAAAGCTAAATAAGGAATATGCAAATTTTATTGAAAAATTGAACAATTGCACATCAATATTCCTTTTGCATATGTCTTAGACCATATGCCTAGCAAAGTGAAGTTCATGAAGGGGATTTCTACGCATAAGAGGAAATTTGATGATGATGATGATGAGCTAATGGTTTTGTCAACTAGGTTTAGTGCAATTTTGCTTGCAAGCTACCAACTAACCTGAAAGATCCAAGGAGTATTACTATACCTTAAACTTTATGAGATATTCATATTGAGAGAGCCTTATGTGATTTTGAGGCTAGGATTAATTTGATGACACTCTCAGTTTTTAAGAAACTAGGTGTAGGCAAATTAAAATGAACTAACTTCACATTGCAGTTTGCTAATAAATGTTATAAAAAACCATGTGTGGTAGTGGAGGATTTTCTTGTGAAATTAGGTAAGTTTATATTTCCAACTGATTTCACTATGGTTGATATGGAGGTAGATCACGGTGTTCTAATTCTTCAAGGTGCTACTGGTGGTGCTTTAATTGATGTAGCAACTGAGAATTTGATTTTAAGAATAAATGATGAATATATCACTTTTAAAATTTATGAGATGATGAAATATCCTAACTCTACTTTGTCTTATCCTTGTTTTCAAGTCAATTTATTTAAGGAACTGATTAAAGAATTTCAGGTAAAAGGCTAGATATTAAATTTATGGAGCATGACCTTGTGGATGATGAAAGTGATATAGGAATTGATGTTGAAGCTGACCATTCATAATTGGGAGAATTTCAAAGAATCTACAGTGTGGATGTGACACAAGATGACTCTAAGGATGGCATTCAACAGGAGTATATTCCTAAATTGGAGCTCAAACTCTTCCTCCTTATCTTAATTATGCTTATTTGGACAATGATTCTTACCAGGTGAGATGGAGGATCAATTACTATAAGTTGTGAGGATGAATAAGAATGCCATTGCATGGATAATTGCCAATATTAAAGGGCTTAGCCCTTCAATTGTGATGCATAAGATCTTGATAAATGATGACTGTAAGCCAAAGGTTCAACCTCAAAAGCGAATGAATTCAACTATACAGGAGGTGGTAAGAAAGGAAGTGGTTAAGTTGTTTGATGTAAGTATTATTTATCCTATTTCTAATAGTGCATGAATTAGTTTGTTCAGTTCAGCATAGTTCCTAAGAAAGGTAGTAAGTAAGACTGGTTAAAAATGAAAACTTTGAGTTAATTCCCACTAGAACTGTTACTGGTTTGAGAGTTTGCATTGATTATAGAAAATTGAATGAGGCAACTTGGAAAACTTTTTTCCTTTGCCTTTTATTGATCAAATACTTGAGATATTAGCTAGTCATGATTTTTACAGCTTCTTAGATGGATATTCGGATTATAATCAAATTCTTATTGCACCAAAAGATTAGGAAAATACAACTTTTACTAGTCCTTATGGTACTTTTGCATATAGGAGAATGTTTTTTGGATTATGCAATGTTCCGGCTACTTTTCAAAGATGCATGATGACTATTTTTCATAGTATGAATGAAATATTTCAAAAGATTTTTATGAATGATTTTACTTTGTATGACCTAACATTTGTAATTTATCTCTAGTTCTGCATAGTTGTGAGGACATAAATCATGTGTTGAATTGGGGAAAATGTCACTTTATGGTAAGAGAAAGCATTGTTCTAGGTCAATAAAGTTTCATCTAAAGGGATAAAATTTGATCAAGGTAAAGTTGATGTAATTGATAGGCTTCCAACCCCCACCTCTATAAAAGAAGTTTGAAGCATCTTTGGGCATGCTGACATTTATAGGAGATTCATCAAAGATTTTTCCAAAATTTCTGAACCTCTTTCTAACCTTTTTAATGAGAAAGAATTTCTTACAATTATTTCTGCATTTGACAAATTTTGATCTTATTTGATAGGGTCTAAAGTTGTTGTTTACACTAATCATTCTAGTTTGAAATATATTTTGGCCAAGAAACATGCTAAGCCTATGCTACTTAATGAGAAAGAATGTCTTGCAATTATTTCTACATTTGACAAATTTTGATCTTATTTGATAGGGACTAAAGTTGTTGTTTACACTAATCATTCTAGTTTGAAATATATTTTGGCCAAGAAACATGCTAAGCCTATGCTGCTTAGATGGATTTTGCTTCTTCAAGAATTTAAAGTGGAAATTAGAGACAAGAAAGGTTCAGAAAATTTGTTGGATGTTCATCTTTCCAAACTTGAGGTTTCAAGTGAAGAGCAAGAAGAAATTAATGTGTAGTTTCCTAATAAGAAATTTTTTCCTATCTTTACTCCTATTTCATCTATTTCTGAAATACCTTGGTTTGCTTCTTGTATGTGATTTTCTTCCCAGGGATTTGGCTTTTCAACAAAGGAAGAAATTCTTTTTAATATTAAGCATTATTTTGGGAGGTTCCTTACTTGTACAAGCTTTATATTGACGAAGTGATTAGAAGGTGTGTTGGTGAGGTGGAATTTATTAGTATTCTTAACCATTGACATCATGGAGAAGCTGGAGGTCACTTTAGTACCAATAGAACTGCTGCAAAGGTACTTCAATCTAGATTTTATTGGCCTAGAATTTTTAAGGATGCGAGGAGGTATGTTTCTCAAAGACATGAAACCTTTATCAAATATTTTTATTTGTGATATTTTTGATGTCTGAGGCATAGATTTTATGGATGGATTTCCTAAATCTTATTCTAATGAGTATGTTTTTTGTTTTTGTTGATTATGTTTCCAAGTGGGTTGAAATAATAGCTACTAGGACAATGATGTAAAAGTTGTAACTCACTTTTTATAGAAAAATATTCTCACTAGAATTGGTACACATAGGGCCTCATTTCTGATGATGGAAAATATTTTATCAATTGACAATTTCAATCTTTATTGGCTAAATATGGCATCACTCATAAAGTTAGTTCCCTATATCATGCACAAACTAGTGGTCAAGTGGAGGTGTCAAATAGAGAGTTGAAGAGAATTTTAGAGAAAATTGTTAGTCTCTCTAGTAAAGATTGGTCATTGAAATTAGATAGTTCACCTTGGGTAAATAGCATACATATTAAGACACCCATTGGTATGTCTCCATGTAGGCTTGTTTATGGTAAGGCTTGTCATTTACCTATTGAACTTGAACATAAATCCTATTGGGATACTAAGTTTCTTAATTTTGATCTTAAAGCTATGGGAGATAATAGGTTATTGTAGATAAATGAGCTTGATGGATTCAAACTTGGAGCTTATGAAACTTCGAAAATTTATAAGGAGAAGATGAAGAAATGGCATGATCTGAATATTGTTCACAACAAATTCACCTTCGACTTTTTCCTGGTAAGCTTTAGTCCAGATGGACAGGTCTATATGTTTTGGTTGGAGTCCATCCTTATGGAATGGTGGAAATAAAACATAATCACAATGATCAACTTTCAAAAGTGAATGGGCATCATGTTAATCCATACATAGTTGAGAGCTTTGATCTAGAATCTCCCAATTCGATGAAGTGGTATTGGTTTCATTTGGATGAGTTGTCATCGCCTTCAACCTCTTCCAGATTGGTCTTATAGTCCAAGGGAACAACATATGCTGGTGGCAGCAAATAATGATGGAGATGATGAGGATGATGAAGCCTAGGATTTGGAGTTCTTGTTCTTAATGGAAGTGAGCTTCATGAGTGGAGGGAATTTTTCCTTTCTTATTTATTTATTTTTTTGATTGAGGGCAATGTAATTCTTAATCTAGGGGAACCTTTAGTGTTTTAGTTGTTTTGGTATGACTTATTAAAAAACATTGTATTATTTTAAATTTGTGATGTTTGTGTTAGTTTCGCTATGACTCTTGATATTATGTGTTTGATTCAGGTGAAATTCTTATTCGATGATGTGTTTGTGATATTTTAATTTACTTAGCTTGTTGAAGATTGTAAGATTTACTTAGGTTTATGTGAAGCTTTTGTATTAGTGATTGCTTGAAGGTATATTTTTCAATGATAGATGTGAATTTGTTTGCCTTTATTATAGGATACTTAGAGAAGATTTATATTGCATGGAAGAATATTGGTTATGAAATTTAGAATTTGTTTGATTCACTCTTGAGGTAAAATTCTAGACAAACATTGAGTTGAAGAAATTTTGTTTTGCTCGAGGACCAGTACAATGTTAAGTTGGGGGTGTGATAAGTATTAGAAATATATATATTTTTTCTCTAGATTTTGTGCTTAATTTTCTTAGTGTTTGAGAGTTTTTTATGTTTTTATTGAGTTTTGTACATAGGTTTGAGTAGTTTAGAGGATTTATAATTTATATTTAGAGTTAGTTAATTTTGATATTATATTAGGTTTTTAATTAATTTTTATCCATCTTGAAGGATACATGTTTATGATCGAGTGAATCGAGAGGACCATGGGCGAATCAAAATAAAAAGGAACAAAAAGCCAAGTTACC
>JAURVB010003543.1:0-53738 GCA_033002965.1 Piper betle
ATGGTAATCTGATTATAATCTTAATATCCATTGAGAAAACAATCTATCAAGCATTTGATCAATAAAAGGAAGAGGAATGTGATCTTTTTTTGGAGCCTTGTTGAGCTTCCTATAGTCCATGCGCACATGCCACCCTATATGGTTCTTGTAGAAATCAGTTCATCTCTCTCATTCTTTACCACAATTATACCTCCTTTCTTTGGTATACATTATATTGGACTTACCCAAGTACTATCAGCAATGAGGTATATCACTCCAGCATCCAACTACTTAATAATTTCCTTCTTGACCACTTCTTTCATGTTGGGGTGGAGTCGTTGTTGGTGCTCAATAGTTGGACTGCATCCATCTACTAAGTTGATCCTATCCATACAAAAGGATGGATCGATGCCTTTTATGTCTTCTATAGTCTAAGCAATAGCTGACTTGTGATCCTTTAATATTCTAATCAGCTTCTCTTCCTGCAACATAGTTAGCTCTGAAGAAATAATAACAGGAAGATTGTCATTAGGCGCTAAGAAAGTATACTTGAGATGTTTTGGAAGTAGGTTTAGTTCCAAAATAGGTAGTGCTTCAACTGATAGCAACAATCTGTGGAATGGTAAATCTAAGGTTTCCACAACTCTGAATCTCCTAGGCAAGATTAGTCGTGAATCTAATACTTCGACCATCTCTTCTACATCAGTATCTTCTTCACAAAGAGAATTTATAGCCTTATGTAATGAATCACTCAACTGATCCCTTTGTACATTATTTTATCAAATAGTTCAATTCTATAACAATCATATGTTGCATCCGGGCAATTCATGGATTTAAAGATGTTATATGTGACATAATCGTTGTTTACCCTAAGTGTAAGTTTTCCTAGTGGCTATGTCGATTAGTGTTCTCCTAGTTGCCAAGAAACCTCTCCCGACGATGAGTGGTATATTGTCATTTATTCCTTTTATTTCGAGCACCACAAAATCTACAGGAAAGATAAACTTGTCAACCTTTATTAAAACATCTTCAATGACTCCTTTAGGATATACCAATGATCGGTCAGCCAACTGGAGTGTGATGTTGGTAGGAGCAATGTCCTGGATTCCTAACCTTTTGAAAACAGAAAAAGACATAAGATTAATGCTAGAACCTAAGTCACATAAAGCATTACAATGAACATTTCCTCCAATTGAACATGGAATCACAAATTTGCCCGGGTCTTTCATCTTAGGAGGTAGTTTTCTTTGGAGGACAGCACTACATTCCTCTGTCATGGCCACAACTTCATTGTCATCTACTCTCCTTTTCTTTGCTAGAATATCCTTCAAGTATTTTACATAACTAGGCATCTGTTCAAGTGCTTCAGCGAAAGGTATGTTAATTTGTAATTTCTTAAATATATCAAGAAATTTTTTGAAGTATTTTTCATCACTTTGTTTCCTCAGTCTAGAAGGAAATGGTACTTTTTTTCAACCTCTTCTGTATGTACCTCATCTTTCTCTTTCCCTTTGCTTCCGAGTAAGCTAACCAATGTAATGGGTTCATGTTCGTTGTTTGGCTTTTCATCTTTTTCCTTAACTTCATTGGGCTGAACTGGTTCTTGTAAAGTAATACCACTCCGGGTTGTTACGGCTTTGCAATGCTCTTGACCATCTTTCCTTGGTTGTTCTGGTTGGCTGGGAAGTACACCCTTGGGTCGCTCACTTGGTTCCTTGTTTAATTGCAACACAACTTGTTGCATAAACTGTTGTTGTTGTTGTTGCTGATTCTGCATGAATTGTTGCATAGTTTGTTGCATAGAATTGAACATTTGGATCAAATCCGGTTGTTGTGGCTGAAAAGGAAGTGAAGGGGGTCGAGAATGCTGTGATGGTGGTGGTGGATTATTGAGGACAGCAGCCGATTGTGGAGAATTATTCCATGAAAAGTTGGGGTTATTGCGCCAGCCCGAATTGTAAGTATTGGAATAGGGATTGTTGTTCCTATTAAAGTTGCCTACGTAGTTAACTTGATCTGTTGCACATTGACCTGTAGAATGTCCTTGTCCACACCATTCACACCTTGGCTCCACAGCCTTAACCTGTCCCTGCATATTAAGATTTTGAACTTGATTAGCTAAAGCACTAACCTGAGCAGATAAAGCAGTAAGTGCATCTAATTCTAAAACTCTGGTAATCCTCCTTGGGTGCCTTTCTTGTGTTGCATGGTGGTTGCTAGGAACCATCAATTCTAGCAGTTGAAAAGCTTCATGTGGGTTCTTCCTAAGAAACGATCCATTGGCCGCCGCATCAACTATGTTCTTTGTTTGCCCCAACAACCCGTTATAGAAAGTTTGGAGTTGCATCCATCTTTCTATACCATGGTTGGGACACTTTTTCAACAATTCTTTAAATCTTTCCCATGCCTCAAAGAGAGACTCACCATCAAACTGCAAAAAAGATAAAATTTCGTTACGTAATCTAGCAGTTTTAGAAGGAGGAAAATATTTTAACAAAAATTTTTCAGACAATTCATCCCAAGTGGTAATTGCATCTAATGATGACAACCACTCTTTCGCACTTCCTATTAATGAGAATGGAAATAAGCGAAGGCGGAGAGCGTCATCAGAGACACCAGGTTGCTTATACATATCACAAACCGATAGGAAATCGATGATATGCCTATTAGGATTTTCAGTAGGTGATCCACTAAATTGTCCTATAGTTTGTAACATGTTAAATAAAACTGGTTTAAGCTCGAAGTGGGTCGCATCCACCGGTGGTGCAATAATACTAGGTTGTAACCCTCTTGCAAGAGGTACAACCCAATCTTGGATTGCCCTGTTGTCATCATTGGCTACTGCTACAATCGGTGGAAGTGGAGGCATTTGTTGTTGTTGTGGGTCCATGGCTTCTTCTTCTATTGCTTCTTGTGCTCTTCTTCCAGTGGCACACAAGTTTCTCAAAGTCCTTTCAATCTCTGGATCACAAGAAAACAAGGGTGACCGCACTAATCGATGCATAAACAAATGATAACAAGGAAGAAGACAATGATATAGTATTTTTTTAAAAAAATCAGACACTAAAATCTAAAAAGAAAAGAAAAAGACTCAAAATTCTAATCCTAAATTAACTAAGAAAATTCGATCTCCCTGGCAACGGTGCCAAAAACTTGTTTGAATAATTTCAATGACGTGCAAGTATACATGGTCGAAACAAGTAATATAATGATAAATTTCAAGTATCGTCCCACAGAGAGATGAATTTCCTTAAATTAATTAAAGAAAATGAAATTAAGAACAAAACAAAAACAATCGACTTAACTAAATCTAAGTAATAACTTTAAATTAAAGAAAAGTTATAATGATAAAACTCGTTCTAGAGTCGAATTTCCCTTAACATGAATTTAATATTCATCACATCTTACTCTTATCTTCTATTCCCTCGAATTGTCGATCTAGGATAATTATATGACATGGTGGCTCCCGCTCCTTCATGCTTCTATTATTTTGCCTCAATTTCTACCTCCCGGTGATAATTGATTAATCAACAAAATAACGCATTAAGATTTGCCTTACAATCGCATACGGTGTTGTGTATCTCCCAACCACAACGACAAACAAGTCAAAAGACTCGTCGTATGATGAATTATCAATGACTAATCTAATTAATTTCTCCTAAAATCTAATTAAACCTCATGATCTAAGAAATAGGCGATCAATCTACTCTTAGCATTAAGAACATGATAATTCAAACAATCCAATTGAATAAAAGAGTAAGAGGTTGAAATGAATTCAATTAAACCATGTTAAGTTCCATTCTTCTCTAGAACGAAATAAAGGATTACTCCATAATAAAAATAGAAAACATTATAAAGAAGAAACTACTTTTCATTATGAAAGGAAAAGAATTACAAAAACTAGAACTACTTCTTCACTAAACTCCTAAGCCAAGAGTTGAGATATCCCAAACAACAAATGACCACCCCTTTATATAGAAGATGAGATACCCAGGAGATACAAGAATTCGAGGAAGGATTCCACAACTCGATGTAGTCTAATTGATTATGATGTCCGATGAAGTTTCCAACTCGACTTACTCAAATGCAGCCAAAGC
This sequence comes from Piper betle, assembly GCA_033002965.1. Lineage (NCBI taxonomy): Eukaryota > Viridiplantae > Streptophyta > Magnoliopsida > Piperales > Piperaceae > Piper > Piper betle. The sequence goes on from JAURVB010003543.1 coordinate 4,077, forward strand.
TATGTATATCCATCCTCATCGAGCTTTGTCAACACCATAAATTGTAGCCATCAATGGGTGGGGTCCAATGCTTTGACCAACAATTCCTAAGCTTCTTTGTTTCAATCTTTTTCTGCATTAAACTCCAAAATTAAACATATCTAATAAAATATTAATTAACTAAAAAATAAAGTAAAATATCACCTAATTAATAATATTTATACCCAGGATTTACAAAATCAAATTAAAAACATGGGTAAATATTGTATACTTTGAACACTTAATAAATATCATAAATGAAGGTGTGGAATTCAATATGTAAATACTATTTTCGTAATTTCTCTTTTATAATGGGTCAAATTAAAATTATAAAACTAAAGTTATAAATAAGGAGGTTATTGTCCCTAATTTCATAAGTAATTTTCGTTTTGGCATCCCATTGTCTAGCAACTTTGGTTTTGAAAACTAATATTGAATTTGGAAGATTAAAACCTAAGGTATTAAAGATTCATTTTGCTTTTATGGATTTAAGTACGTTTCTGCTATCAAATTTTATTTACTTGATGATTTGATATGAAGAACAATAAAGTTTTGTTTTAAGTTTAAGTTATAAAGTTCTAACATTTTTTTGATGTATTGTGATGTATGAGTCATTCTTTGACAAATGATCACCGAGTCCGACTCAATAAAATTTGATCAATCCTTTTTCTTTCATTTAGGTTGAGAACGAAACCAAGAATTCTCTTTCTTCATCATCAATTGAATCAATGTAGGATTTTATTTGTTCATCAATACAAACACCGTTCATTTCTATTTATTCCCTTATTTTGGTTTCAGTAGTTATTTTACATTATTTATTCCCTTCTTTTATCTATTTATATTTTGGCTCATATTGCATGTTGAGTGCTCTCATGCCATTCATTGCACGTAGCACTTTATCAGGTTGATGCATTCATTCATCTTGTCCAGTTTAGTGTTGGCTGTGTATTTAGTGGTGTCGTCCTTTCTTGAGATGCCAAAAGGGTTGCTTCGGTCTATTTCTCGTTCGAGTTTTTCAAAATTATTAATTTAAATGTGCATGATTCGATTGTAATAGTTCTGATCCAGTTCTTTAGTGAACCAGATTCAGGGTGTTACCAGGTACCCGCAAGGCAAGTGAGCGCCACGACACTGTGTTTTAGGGCAGGGATTTATGAACCCAGACCACTGCCTTCTCCTTCCTCCTTTTCTCTTCTCTTCTCTCTGCCTTCTCCCTTCTCTCCCTTGCCTTGACCATTTCCACTATCACCATGCCACACCCCCGGGTCATCCTCATTTCCTCCTCCTCTCCTTTTCTTCCCCTTCCTTTCCTTTCCTTGTTGAGGTACGCCATCACTCTGCCCCATTTCTTTTTATTTTTACATGATCTCATCACCTAGATCTACTCATTTTTGTACCAATTGCATGGTAAATATGTGATTTTTTATTGGTTTGCGGTTGTTTTGTTAATAAAATGTAACAAAATAGATGTGTTGGCATAAATCGTTAAACCTACCAGCTAATACACCTCATAACTTTGATTTTATAAAAAAGAATTAAACTTTGTAATTTTTGGACAACGTGCAGGCTACCTTGTTTCACATGCCAAATTAGAAATTAACTAAATAAATAAAATAATAATAATTTAACCTATGTTTGATTATAGAATTAATTTTGGTGTGAAATCTTAAACTATAATAATTTAACTTAATTATAGTAATTAAGTGAACATTATCAAATTATTTTAATTAATAAAATAATCCATAATTAACGGGTATTGGCATTGACTAGATATCTCAAGCAGCTCCATCAAAGCTCACAAGATCTTTATAGTCTATTTTCAAGTTTTGCCACTCCAAAGTTGGTATGATGAAATTATTGCAAGGGTTAATCTAAATAAGTTAACTAGAAAGTTAAGTTACTTTTTATAATTTTATTAAGATCTTGTCCTTGATTACCCTCTCATACACCTCATGATAAATTGCCCTCATTCTCTAGGCATTTTAATATCTAAAGTTAAATTTTAAGTGCGTTGGTGATTCTCGGAATGATTTTCATAAAATACCAAAATCTCTATTTTGACAACCTTATTAGATTTGTCAAAATCTTTTGTAGTTTTTGTCACACTCAGCGTGTGATTGTGGTTTTGATGTGATGTATGGAGTGTTTAATTTTATATCTTATATGACATGTCATATACCGTATCTAGGATTGTTTGCATATCATTGCATACATGTATCATGCATGGTTTGAGTAGTGGTCTGCATTGTTAGGACATATGGAGTCGAGTTTGCTATGGTAAGACGAGGAGTTCTCAACTCCGTTAGGACGAGATCCTCAATTTTATCTATTGCTTAGCTCACGTATTTTATTTTCACATTATAAGACGTAATTAGTGGCATTTTATTCGATCCCACTGTCTATGGCTTATCGATTTTTTGGATTAATAAATCCTTAAGGATGAGATCTCTTAATGAGTTTTAAAAATGCAAGATCCAACTCAAAAGTCATACTTTAGCACAATTTAAATTTTCTCTGTTTAGGTCTTATACTTATTATATATGTTTTTATATTTTCGCTGACCAAGGAACCCACTTGGTGCTCACCTATAGTGCTCGACTATTGGTTAATTGCGTGTTTATGATTATCAGTATAGTACTTGCTAGTAGTGTGTATTTCAGTATTTTAGCATTTGCATGCCCTATATTGAGTAATCCCAATCATGTCATGTCTCAGTTGTGATTAGTTTGGCCCTATTGGCCACGGGCATGTTGTCGTCGACCAATTTTTGGCTCATGCAAAGTATTGACACGTTAGTGTTGATTATTCTGGTTCATGTGCATAGATATATCTATGATCATGATAAGCCCTATCGGTCTTGTTATGATTTGGATTGTATGAGTGGAGAAGTTTCTATTTCATTTTAGTTTTTCTAGGGGACAATGAATTGCCCATTTTCCGATCTGTTGTTTACCTTATTAGTTGTTTGGGACTAGGTAATGCTCATTACTTATGCATTTTCTTATAGATATCTAGGTGCATTGTCGTGGCGTTGGCCGGCCTGGGTGCACAGATCGTGAGGAGGCTTGGAGATCTGGCCAGGTTGTGTTTTTTGTGCCTGATGCTTTTGTTTTTGTTTTTGTTTTGTTTTTTGTTTTTTGTTTTTTGCATATCTCTCCCTACTTGTTTTGTGGAGGCGTTATTGGCTAGTTTGATGTGAAATATGGGGCCTTAGGCTGTTTTGAAATGCAAGCTAGTTTTGTATTTGTGTTGTTTATTCATAAATGTATCTTTTTGTTTTGCAGACAAAATACTCTGGGAAACGCATATCTAACCTATTTTGTGTAGGAATTCTCTAAGTCCCAAAGTCATAAAACTGAAGATTAAATAAAACTTAGGTATGCTAAACTATGTTACTTGTGCAGGTACCCATAGTGAAGAAGAAATATGGATTGGAGTAGCTTTTGGGCTTTGTGTTGCAACTTGAAGGGCCCATGTGAAGACTAAGCAAACCAACAACCTGAAGAATGTAAAAATTGTATTGTAAATGCTCTGTGATGTGGCAGTGAATGAGGTGGAACACCTCCTTGAATGTTTTGTGTGTAGAAATGTAAAATTTTATTAAAATGTTCTATGTTTGGATTCTATTAATTGTGCAATATAAATAGGTTATGAAAATATTTTTCAATGTCCTAGACACATGGGAGAGTCTACCTGAATTTTCTCTAGTAATGTTAGCCACCCTTGTAACTTCAGACTCATTTGGGTGTCCTATTTATATGAGCCCAGACATAAGTGTCGTTGCATGCTTTTAGATGTTTTGTATGTTCATTACATTCCCTCATGTTTACGTCTTCTGATGCCTTGAGTGGTTTAGGTCCATGCGGGCCGGTTTTGCATTTTAGTGGGTTATTAATTAGTATCCCAAAGTTTATTATTTCGATTTGGTTCGCTAACGGGCCGAATTGGGTGTTACAGTACTAGAATCGCAACGGCCCGACCCAATTAGTTCAAACTGATAAGCTTAGTTATTTCTTCAAAAGTGATTGATAAAGTTAAAGATTATACATACCATCTGCACTAATATAGTAGATCTTACCTCAGTAGGTGTTGGATGTGAAACTAACTTTGGGAATCATACTATAACAGTCCAACCCAATTAGTGTATATAAATTGGCATAGTAATTTTTAAAAAATGATTAACTAAGTTCAAAATTATAAGTTCCATCCCCACTATTACACTAGATATTATCTTAGTATGTATTGGATGTAGAGACTAATTAGACTAACTAACAAATTAGGAAATTCTATCCTGAAATTCCACCCACCTTACGAAAATTACATCCCAAAATTCCTTTTTGTGACTCATCAGCCTAATCTGAATATGTATCTAAACTTCTAGATTGACACTGATACCACCTGCAATATCTCAACCCAATTGGTGTCAACAACTAGGTCTAGTTATTTTTTCAAAAGTGATTAACTAAGTTAAAAATTGTAAATATCATCCCCACTAATGTACTAGATCTTATACCGGTATATATTCTATGTGAGACAACTTGAACTAACTAATTAATTAGGGGATCCTACATTTACAATCCATTCCCCATAGAAAATTTTGTCATAAAAATTCTTACCTTTTGGCCGGTTAGCCCACACTTATTCCAGTCTACCATCTAATATGGTCCTCGATTGGCTCATATACTATTTGTAACAACTCGACCCTATTAGTGCAAATTGATGGGCCTAGTCATTTATTCAAAAATGGTTAACCAAGTTGAAGATTGTAAGCACCACCCTCGTTTATATATTGGATCTCACCCCTAGTAGTTTGTTGGATGTGGGAATAACTTCTAAGGTCTTACAAATACCGGCTACCAAGCATTCCCCATGTTTGGATCTCGGCTACCAAGTGCCCAGTCTTGGTCACCTTGTACCCTCTTCACCCAATACAGGTACTCAATACCAAGACATCCCAGGCATCAACACCCAGTGCTCAATTCCTATTAATGTCCTGACCAAGCACCCTCCTGACACTTAGCATCCTTCCTACTAGGTCCCAAGTTGAAATATTTTGATCCCGAATTGAAATATGATAACCCTTACGAAGTCCTCTTCTCCCCTACCAAAAATTGAATTGATTATTTCAAACCGAACCAAGTTTAGTTTGGTTCAGTTCGACTTTGCTTTTAACAATCACTCCTAGCAAAATCACTTTGGTGCTTGCTTGGCCGAAAAATTTGAGAGTTACAAATCAAGAACATAGATCGCTTACTATCAAAAATCATGAATAGAACACAATAAAAAGTTTTTAAACTTACACTCTGTTAACTTGCATAAAAAAAATTATAGAAACTTTCACAAGTATTATTACCCATTTTTTTACTTGAAATATAATCTTTGTCCAAAACTTCTTTTAAAAATTTCAATCAAAATATAATTTACCTAGAAATATAAATTTTTTGCCTACTATTAGAATTAGAATTGTAAATTGTCAATGTTCGCTACTAACATATATCTTCCTCATCGTCCCATTAGAAATAGGAAAATTTTTAGCCACACCCCATTTGTGCCCATTTTTTGGGTTACGCCAACCAAGTTTCAAAATGTGGCGGCAAAAAAATGGGGCTTGGCAAAAAATATTTCCTAGAAATAACACTCATGTTTGTTATGCGCACCTCACTATAATTGCAGTTTTGAATACTATGCAATCACAATTTTGAGAGCTTTTACCAAAAAATGAGACCATTTTTTGATATTACTAAATGGTTCAAAATCATACCTAATTTTCAGAAAAGTGAAAAATAATACGAATTATCTAAAATACACTCACAAGTTATATTTAATAGAAAAAAAAGTGTGTCAGTGGGTGAAAAACCCAACCCGTTTGCCTGAGGGCTTTCGAATCAGTTTGGTCGCTACCCATATCGGGATAGTTGGGTCCGGCATTTATTGCCGTGATTTGAGTGTGTTAAGGTTTGTGAGTTGCCTAGGCTCGCCTCCTTCAGTTTTGGTACCATCATTGGACGCTACGTGCCTCACCCTTTCTCTCTTCTGGTTCTATCGAGTAGAGTCTAATTAGATATTAGGACTATGTCTTTCACATGTCTAGAGTGTATTTGTCATGTGTTTGGAATATTTTTTGATCAATCCTTGTCCTTATGGGACACATAGTACAGTTCTCGAGGTTGCTTCGAAAACCGTAGGGTGAAAACCCTAAGTGCGCATTTCCTACATTAGGGGCTGGAAGAGAGCATTGGCACAAGCGTTTTTCCCAGTTATGGTTTTGGTTTTAGCACAATCATGCCCTTGTGCCAAAATTTGATAAATTCCCTCCCTTTGTCTGGTTCAAAGGAGCTATGTGCGCACCCTTGTGCCCAAACTCGAGCCTATGTCCCATTTTACCTGTTCAAACTGACACGGGGTGGTCATACACTGGTCAGTAGAGAGGTGGCTAGTGCAATAGAGCTGGGCGTGCACCCTTGAGCTGGGCTTGTTTGCTTTTCTATAAAAACCTCTCATTCTCTTCCATTCCAACCCTTCCCTGTGAGATCCCTCAACTTAGTCCTATATCTAATACCTACTGGGAGAAGATCCTATTTATAAATGAGAATGGACTATAGATCTTTAACTTGGTTCACCATGTTTAAAGAAATGACTTAGGCCCATTACGTTGCACTTTGGGTCGGGTCGTTACAGGTGGTATCAGAGCAACCTGGTTCCGTGTTAGATGATGGGCTAGACTAGGGACATTGGCTAGGCTACCGGTCACGGGCCAGAAAGGTCGTGGGCTGGAGCTAGCAACGGGCCAAGTATAGGCATTTCGAGGACAAAATTTCCTAAGGTGGGTGGATTGTGAGATCCTTCAACTTAGTCTCACATCTAATACCTACTGAGAGAAGATCATGTTTATAAGTGATAATGGACTATAGATCTTTAACTTGGGTTAACTATTTTAAAGAAATGACTTAGGCCTATTACGTTGCATTTTAGGCCGGGTCGTTACATTCCCACCCCTTTGGCTCCGAGTCCCCCTCCCTCTTTTGACTACTCCTCTTTATTTCCAGCAGCTACTAGCCTCTTCCAAGCTTCCTTGAAGCCTTGCCTTGCCCCTAGGGTTGAAGGTCTTGGGTAGGAAGCCAAGGGGCCACCCCTTTGGTCACTTTGAGGTAAATCTTCTCTCATTACCTTCTGGCCGCAGATTGTTTGGGGCTGGTTGCCTCATTTGTATCTGTTTACATTTTTATGGAATTTGTTTCATGTAGCCTTGCTTGTTAGGAATCTGTATGATTTTGAATTATGTCATTTTCATGAGTGTAAATATAGTTATAACTTTTTTAACTATCTATGGTTGCGTGATTGCACTGTTTTAGTGTAGAAATGATATCATTCTTTGTCGTACATCATTTTGCATGATCAATATCTTGATTTATTCAAAAGAGATAGATCTACAACTTTGATGTTGATGACTTCGTCTGATATGGCTTGCATGTATATGTTTGGATGCCAAAACTGGTGAAAGTTGGCAACCTTTGTGGAATCCAATTTTTATACCCTCATGTAGAATCCATTTTTTGTCTATATTTTTCATTCTTGTATGTATATGTGTTATATTTATCCAGTAAAATTGTCTCACTAAAATGACCACTTAAAAGCCCTAAGTGATTGATCTTTCTTCTGTGCTGCTTATATGTTCTGCGATCATTGTTTGTGCTTAGTAATGAGCTAACTAAAAGTAATTAATAAAATATGTAAAAATTAAGGTTCAACTTGATAATTATCTACTTGAAATCTATGAGTTTTGGGATCAATTAAAAACCATTTATGAGGATAGATTAATAGTTTTTCCTAAGTGCGTAGAAACTTAAGGTGGAACCCCAGTTCTGTAGCTCTAGATGCAAAATTCAAAAACGTAGTTAAATAGTTTTTAAATTGTCTAAAATTCCTACCAAACCTTAGGATATGTCCCGGTAACAACATATTCAAATTTGGGAGTTTTAGTTAAGTATATTCCAAGTTATGAATTTCCCAATCCCAATAGGTTACCCTAACTCTAGAAATGACCAAGACAAGACTTTCCATTCCCGAGCCCACTTAGGCCCAACTATTTTGAGTTTAGACCTAAAATTTATCTGGCATCTATGTAAGATAACTACATCCTCTTACCCAGGTCTATTTGGAGTCTTCAAGCCTATGAATAACCCATAGAAAAATTGGTGCGTGCTCTAGGAACATAGTTCCCAGTATTGTATTATAAACCCAACCTTAGTGGGACATGTTCACCATGATTGGCCCATAGGCAAGCCCTTGGTAAAATTCCACTCAATCCTTAGAGTGTCAGGGAGCAATGGTTCAAATTTCAGCTCATTTGGAGGACGGCTCAAAAAATCATCTAGTTAAGTTCGTTTAGTTAAGTTTGGACTTTTCCAACTAAATGTATATGTAACCCTTATCCCTAGCTAAGTTACCTAATAGAGTTTAACACTCCATTAAGCTACTAATTAATTTAAGTATGTGTCTTATATGTTGTGCATGTGTTAAGGCTTTGCTTCGACGTATGTGTCGTTCTAATCCGAATTTGATCGAGTTCCATCTTTGTGCCAGGATTTACCAGGTGAGCTCGTCAATTTAGAACGTGGAGCTTCACTCATCTAGGTTTGTAGGACTTTCCTTTGCTTGGCTCCTTGAGTGTCGAGTTTAGTCATGTTTTAGACGAAGGATGGCATTGCGGCATTTTATCAAATCCTTCTGATGTCAGACCATTTAGCCAAGTTTTTTACAAGTTTAATAAAACTTCAAGGCTAAAATCCCTTAATGTTTTTTCAAAGATAAGCTCCAGAAACTATTATAAAGACTCTACCCAAGCTTACTATATAAGTATATGAGGGTTTATGGTTTTACAAATATGAGAGAATTGTACAGGTATTATGGATTGCACTAGTACTCCTTCAAACCTTGAGGCAGTGCAATGTACGAGGATATTTTGTAACGCATCATATTTTTGAATTTGTGGCACTAACTTAACAGTTCTTTTGCCATCTGAGTACCATGGTGGGTATTATATGGAGGTTGTAAGGGCGTAAACTTTTATGTAAGTATGTTTATGAAATTGTCATGCATGTGCGTTGACCGTTGTAAAGTATGTTTATGTTGCTCACCACCCTCTGAGGCACTTTCTGAAGTTTCTAAGTTTCCAGAGGTAAGAAAATACACATTTTCCAGTATTGGTTTTAATATTAGTTTTTTAGAACTGGTAATCAAACTTATTTGATTACAGGCATTTTTCTTTTATATATATATAGGTGAGGTACCGTGGCATTGGCCATCCTACATACAAGGATCTAAAACTCAACAGTGGTGACGGGGCAATATTTTTGCTTTTGTTTTGTTATAAACTTTTTATGGGATGACAGTATTTGTGGGCATGAGCCCTTAACTCCTTTACGACTTATGTATGAATTCCAGATTGGGTTATGATATGTTGTTTGAGCTTGTGTTCAAATTATCATTTTCATAATATTACTTTATTGTGGAGAGGTGAAACTTTGGGGCAAAGGCTACAGCTGTCTCCAAGGTATATAAGCCTCGAAGTCTCAGAATATGACAAGGAGCTATTCTAAGTGCACAAAATGTATTTGATGTAGCTGTGTGTGAGTGCAGAGAAACATGGGTAGGAAGAGCTCATGGTTCATACTGTGCGAAGAACCCACGTGAAGTCTGAATGTTAGGGTTTGATGTTATATCATTTGATGATGCCCTTGGTTTATTTACTTGTATTGTAAGGGTATGTGGAACAGGTAACCACGGTGCCTATGTTACATGAATTAGTTCAATATCATCATAAAAATAAGTATACTTAACTTCAAGGTTATAACTAAGTATGAGAACTGGATCATGCATCTGCATCTTTAAAGCTCAACTACTCAACTGCAGCATAGGTGTGCCTCTTCTGTAGTTTGGAGTGATTATTGCATTCTTAAAGTCACCGCTAATATTTGCAAGGGAGGTGTTGCCTCTACTGCAGCTAGGGGTGTGCATTTAGGAACTTTAAGTGTAAGATTCATCCTATGTAGTATGATGTTGCATGTATTTTATGAGACCCTATATCATGTATATCTTAAGCGTCCTGGAGGGTTGAGATCTACTTCTGTAATATTTATACATGATAGCCTAATTGGGGTGTTATAGTGGGTCACTAGTAAACTCAAGTGGCCTGATCGCCTCTAGTGCTCAACAGCCTGGCCACACTTGCCCTGGAGGGCTGGCGGCTAGATCTCACCGCCCAAGGCTAAGGTTGGCCAAATATGGCCACCTTAGGGCCTAGGGTAGCCAAATCAATCGACCACCAATGGCTCGGGGCAGCCAAGTGCCAATTTTTTTTCAATTTAAATTAATTAAAAAAATTTCAATTTAATTTTTAAATTTAAAAGGTATTTTAGTCATTATTAAAAATCTCCCTCATTTAGTAATTTAGCTTGATTTTTCAACCACCAAATAATATTAAAAAATATGGCCTTTTCTTGGTAAAAACTCTAGTTTTAAATACCATATTATACTACCTGGTTGAACCCATGTTATCACGTGTACTACCTTCAAATCCAGTACACTTTAAGGCTTTCTATTGTTTTAATTCATACCCGATTTTTCAATCTAACATTTTCACAAAATCCAATTTTTATTAAAACTTGTGGCATTTTAACTAGTATTTAATAAAATATATATGATAAAGTACATTTTTAGTATTAAATAAAATTTTAATTATAATTTTAAAATCTAGTTGAACTAGTTTGACCTAGTTGAACCAAAATATACCTTGCATCGGTTATAAATCCGATATGATAACTAGTATGTTATTTAAAACTATGAATTGACAACTATAAGAACTATTTAAAGTGCTAGAATTATCAACAAATTAGTGGCTGTGACATGCAAATATGTGGATCCTCTAAGAGGGCATTCGTGCAAGGTACTTAGCTTCCAACTAGCACAGTCAATCATCAGTAGTAATAATGTGGAAAAATCAATAAAATATATTTTTTAAATCCCTAATGAGCTGAGCTCTGATTTATATGATGCATTGTTAAAACTAATAATAGAACTATTTTTGGCTTGATTAAACCAAATAACAAGAGATGTAGTCGCTCGCCGTGGGCCAAGGAGGCCATGGCCACCCCAAGGCAGTAGCTAGATCTAGTTGCCGTGTGGCCGGGGCGGCCATATTTTGGCACCTCGGGGAGACAATCAGAACTGCCTCTAGATGGCTGCGGTCAAATCAGGTTGTGGCAGCCACATCTTGGCCACTGTCGGGCCAGGGAAGGCAGATCTTGGCCACCACCATTGGCGGCAATGACGGCTAGTTGGCACTTTTTAATATGTATTATTTTAAGAAATATATATATATATATATATATATATATATATTGATTTGGTTTAGTTAATTTTTTAAGACCCACCAAGCTTTTGTTAAAATTTTAAATTATTTTTAACCCAAATCATAGGTAATTAAGACATTATGGGGGAAAATACCCTTAAATTGTGAATAACATACAAGACACCCTTAAATTGTAAACAGTATGTTAATCCACCCTTTAATTTTAAATTCCTTACGTGAAGTAAATAGAAAAAAATTACATAATATATTAAAATGATAATTACTTAAGGAATAAAATTTATGCCACCAAATATTAGATGGGTATTTCACTCCACATCCGTGCCTAAGGGACCAATTAGGGATGATGATACTTCCGCTATTTTAACCTAATGTATATTATTATCGTATACATAGCTATTGAAAGCCAAAATTTTGTATGATAGTGCGAAAAATGGCCAATTGTGAATAAAATCAAGTGGAATAAAACTTGTAATATTAAGGAAAAATATGCTATGTGTGAATGATGAAAAGTGAACGTATAGAAAACAAATATCAATGCATTATTTGCACAAGTCTTTGGCAGAAACCACATTGTGCAAGCATCACAAACTGACATCGTAAAATTTATATCAAGGACACTATTTTCATCAAATACTATATATCTGTAGAGGTTGGCACCTATATTGTCATTATCATCGGTAACAACCTTGGAGTCATCATAATCCAAGTAGTCACTACTGGCATTGATGGTACGCATTTGGTAAATTAACCAAAACAAGGCAGCAGCTACTGCCAAAAATGCAGCACCATCAAAGAGCCCAGTCTTGACACTTAGCACTCCCATTCTCTATGTTGCGGTGGACATGACGAGCCCTGTGCAGACTTCGGTTACGGTTACCCACGTCATCATCACTTGGGCTAGTACAGTCACTCCCCTGTTGACAATAAGTTTCAACCATAATATATCAAACTGATGTAGATCCTAATAATTGGAATATATATAGCTTTCGATTTTATTTTATTTTTATTATACTACAATAATTTAGGAAAACCCATTAAAGTTTGCCACAAGTTGTTTAATAACTCCTTCAAATTCGCCTTTATGTATACTATATTATTTTACAATTTTACACTTACACGGTATTCATGATTAAAATTTTAATCTTTTATTAAGAAAGCCCACTTCATTCATTATTTTACAATTTTTTTACTATTAAATTATTAATTATTCTTAATATTAAAAAACCTAAGTCAAATTTATAATTAAAACTTTTTTAAAGATTATGTATAAATTTGCTTTAACTTCTTTCACCACATATCAAAAAGGTATCCGAAACACTGATTTTAAAATAGGATTCATAGATTTTTAAATCCATGTTCCCTAAACGCGGATTTATGTGATTATAAATAACAAGTAATTTCTTAATAGCAACTATTATCCTTTGCCTAAACCCTTGGTCTTTATCCGAACTTGTAGTTTTTTACACCAACACCCTCATCCTTTGTTTGGGTTTAGAACCTTCAATGCACTAGTAGAAAATGCATTAGTATTAACAGAGTTCAATATAGATTAAGTTAATTAGTAATATAAAATATCTAATTAAATTAAGGGTAAATTTAAATGTTAATAAGTAAAAGTTATTTATATACTATTCTTAAAATAATAATCATTAATTAAAAATATTAGATTTTATCTCATTGAGTATGAGAGAATGAGCTGACTTGTTGATAAATAAAATACATATATATAAAAAGAAAAAAAGAACTCACACTGCAATTACGAGGAAGACCTTCAAGGAGGTGCTCTGGAACAAAGCCCTAGATGGAACCGATTTCCCATTGTAAGGAAAGTAGATGGCAAGCAAACCTAGTGCTGCTGCCACGCGAAGAGAGATGCAAGATAAGACCCCCAAGGCAAATGTTGGATTAGATGGGTACCTGCATATTATAACACCGTTCCCCTCCATCGCGCTGCCCATTGGTGGCTGAAATCATACAAGTTAAAAGCTAACATTTGAAGATTGAAATTTTTTTTGAAATTAGGAATATAATTTTATTCGAATTATAATTTTTAATAAAATTGATGTGGCCACCTACCTAAAAGGGGAGGGGAGATAGAATCAATCTGAACCGTCTTTGTAATTGAACGGTCTATATTTATTTGGGGCATAAATTTTTCTGCCCAAGGCCTAGTTAACTTCCCCTTTTCGAGAGAGAGAGAGAGATAAATGAATGATAGGGTCCGAAATTAAGAACTTACGAACCCAATTTTCAGGTGTTAGATAGAAATTAAAGGTGATGATGATTCCCAAAGCAAATAAATAATCACCATTAATATAAATCCAATAGTCTAATATGGTTTCTTAACTTCTCCAGGTTTCAACCTATCATCCTTATATATCTCTAAAAAAATATTGCGCTTTGAGCCTATTTATTATAAAAATATGAATTTTTAGTACCGATAATGATAAAAATCTGTTCAGAAAAAAATTGACAGAACATAAACGGTGGAGCTATTCTTTTAAAACCTTTACAAAATGTTATAAAATAAAAAAAGGATTGACGGCTTTTTATTTTTACAACTTTGCACAAATTGCCCTGATAATTTTAATTGTCAAACTTTACTTTATGAGCTCTATTGCTAGCTTTTCATAATGATAGTTTGAGACAAAACTTATTTAAAATTGGTATAAACTTCCTACGGTAACAGGGTGAGCAACTAATTAAAGAGCATCCATAATCTATCAATCAATTTAATTCAAGGAATTTGGACTCTCAAGATGAGACAAAATATTAGCCACTAGCAGAGACGAGAACGAGGCAAGCTATGTTACATGGATTAAAAGGTTAACAGTGATGAGATGACCATATTCACAAACAATAAAACCCAACGTAGAAAGTTGCTATCTTTAGGAAAAAAATTCAATGCACAGAAAAATTTTCCTAACCCAATTGTACAAATCGTAAACTACCTTATTGTTTTCTGCTACAACCCCAAAGATGAAGGCCAAGACACCAAACACTGCCGCGGCGAGAGATATAGGCACCGCCCTGGTAAAAGCCATGTCTGCTATCAAAGCTTTTATTTCTGAAATCACACCAACTCGATATGAACAATAACAAAAGCATAACTTCATCATATGTCAACTGTTACCAACTTCCAGAAATCATACAAAATCCAATAAAAATTGAATTCAAGAACAGAACATCAACCCTGGCGTTAAACCCCACTCCTTAGAAAAAATTCACATTAACCATCCACCAAACAATGGCGAATTAACAAAAACCAAATGTCAATGGCTAATTACAATGCGAAAGGCGATGACAAACAACAAATTAAAAAGAGTGGAATTTATGAGAAGAAACTAGAAGGAATCCAATTAAATTAATGTAAAGATTCAGATTAAGAATAGAAAAAATAATGCCAAGCGAAACACATCGTGTAGGAAAACTCGCATTAACTATCAACAAGAAAGAATACATGAAAAATGAAGCACTCAATAGCAAAACTAGCATAGCTTGGTAATAATAAATAAATAAAAGCAAGGAAGAGCATAAAAACAAGTACCAACTGTGAGGTTTGTTTCACATTGGGTCGTAGAGGTTGTGGGAGACTTGTATATAGTTAATGAGAATGTCTTGTTCTTTAAGTTAACTTTTAGAGGTTCGTGATACCTATTACGAATTTCTTTTAATTGTTTAAAATCTCTTTTTGGGGCCCAAAGGGCATAACATTAGTTTCGGAGCATAGATAAGGGCTCAAAGGGCCTAACACCAACTGCATGCAGCAGACCAAGAACAAGGGGAAATCGACATATGAGAACAACAAAATTTGTATTTTGTTCAATATGGATACAACCTATGAAGATGAATCCGAATCCGGAAAGAATTTGGAGATGGGGCGGACACGGCGATTTGAAGGGAATCTGTACGGCTTGGCTCGGTGTCAGAGAATCTTGGTAATTAGGAATGTGTGTGGGGGCCTATTCTTCGTGTGATTCTTCTTATGGTGACCAGCTCTTTTTTAGCTAATTTTGGGGCGTATCTGTTGTGGGCACTACCAGGTGAGTCAAACAAGGCGAAGGGTGATCACCCGCGTTCATGTACGTTTAGTGCATTTAGGCGCTAATGGCTTCCGGGTTCCGAGTGGTGGTTTTGGTTGGTAGTTGTCTCCATGGGAGTTGATTTTTGAATGGATCTTTAATTACTTTGTTGTGTTTATGGTTTATTTTCTTTCATTTTGCTCTTTCTTTCAAAATGATTTTTTTAGTTTTTATTTGTCAAAGAATAAGTCATTTTTGTTTTTATTTTTGAATCATTGATATCATTCAGTATGCTTCTAACACTTCACGCATTGGTTCGTCTACCTATTTACAGTACCCGTCTATTGTCTAGTGGATGGTTAATGAAAATTTTTCCATGGGAGTGGCCCGGTTTAAGGGGCTGATGTTCTGTTCTTTAGTTCAATTTTTATTGAATTTTGTATGATTTTTGGCGGTTGGTTGCAGTTGACATATGATGAAATTATGTTTTTGTTGTTGTTGCTCTCGATTTTTTGGTGTGAATTGCAGAAACAATACCACATATCAAATATATTATACAAATTATACATCAAATCAACTCAACCAAATTATATAACAACTCTATACTTTCTAAAAATTCAAACAATTGACAAGAAAGAGACCAAATTAGAGGGAGAGAAACCCTAATCTTCATCCACAATTCTTTTAAAAGACTTTTTAATGCTCACTTATCTTCCACCATCATGTTTGGCATAATGATGGTGTGATAGAGTCAAGCGGATGCAGAAACAGAAAGACACGACTACCAACCACCGAATGGAGAACAAAGTGAAGGGGAGTGTAGGGAGAGGGGAAATGACTAAAACAGTGGCACTAGAAGAGCGACCAATCCTCTTACCTCAATCGGGGAAGAAGATATAGGTCAAAGTTAGGGGGTGCTAAATGAGCAAGCGAGCCGAGCTTAATGTATGTTTGAACCAGCTCAAATAGTTCGAAACTCATTCAAACTTAATTCGAAATCGAACAAGTTTTTAAAATACATGTTCGAGTCAAATATCTTTTATATGTTTAATCTTGAATTAAGTTCGAATACAACTTAAACTATTTAATTTTTCGAGCTCGGACCCGGTTCGTTCGTGAGCTTGAAACCGGCTCGATTAAAAGTTAAAAGTACCTCACTTAAAAAAATGTAATAACTTTGAGGTCATCAACTTGAATACTTACCATCTCAACTATCTCACTTTTTTATTATTATATTATATATATATATAATATAAAAACTATATTATTATATTATTTTATCGAGTCGAATTCAAATCATAACTGAGTCGAGTTGAATCAAACACGACCTTATTCAAGCTCGATTTGTGGGATTCTAATTCGAGTAGAATTCGAGCTCGATCATTTAAATGTCAAGTATTAAGTCAAGTCTAAGCCGAGCCAAACAAAACGTTAAATGCTCACGAACTGACTCGCTCGATTAGCAACCCTAGTCAAAGTGAGGCTCCATATCCTAAATTCCTAATTACACACAAACTTCCTTTTAGTAAAATAAATTTCGAATGGGCAATGTGGTCATCATAAGAAATATGATACACTCCTTCCCACACATAATAAACCATATTCGTCCAAAGTGCAGTTAGACAGATGAGAGAAGAGATGGGTCTCCATTTAAGTAAATCAACCTAACCAAAACTCCCTCCTCTGAGTAAAATAAATTTCTATGGCATTATGACCATTAGCATAAATATTATACACTTCTCCCTCCCCCCACCCCCAAACCCCCTCCCCCCACCCCCAAAACCCCGCCCCCCAACCCCCAAACCCCCACCCCCCAAACCCCCCTCCCCCCACCCCAAAACCCCAACCCCCCCAGAAAACAGATGCGACCCCCCCCCAGAAAATAAACCATTTTCAGCCCTCATGCAGATAATAAACAAGATGCGATGCCTAATAAGTAATTGTTTCTATATCATACATCGTATTCATAGCTAGATAGAAACAAGTACCAGACACCTATGCTAAGTTTTTTTTGTAAAAAAATCGATGTAGCAACGTTAGTTGAACTAAACACTTATGAGTTGAAAGCTGTACAATAATAGCTTGCCTAATTCTTCACTGAAACTGAACAACCATATGGGATATCTAAATTACAAGAGTACACTGGTACATAGAATTTCCACAACGAGTTACATCTAATGCACACCAACAAAATGTAGGTAAATCCTGAATCAATGGCTTGTACATATAAATTTTCTTTCAACCCCGAATGAAAAACTGGGGAACTGCAACTGATGCCTACATCTTGGGTTGTGTAGATCAACAAAACACGTATCAGCTTGAGTTTGTCAATTTATCTTTGGCTTGGGCCGTCTAGGTCTCAATACAAACCACAAGACCGCAAACACAAGTATGAATGCAGGGATTGTAGTTATGTCAAACTCCATCTGTACTTTCCTTTCTTTTGTGCAGTGTACGGGTGCAACTTCGCAACAGTAGAATTTGTGTAAGTCATAAATCTGCCATAAAGACGAAATGTGATAAATAAGTCCAATTAAAAATAAATTCTAAGTGACAAATCAGACATCGAAGGGTACATAAATATCCTATGTTCCACGCAAATCTCAAACCACCCCTAGCCACAATCCAAAGCTCAGCATAAAGTGAAAAACAACTGACTCCAAGTGTGGGCTTGCAAACACACAAAATGGCAGAGAAGGCATTCTCAGTTCTACACACAGCAATAACAATTATACAGCACTGATAATTGCTGAATATGACAAAGAGGAAGAAGCACAATGCTAACCCTTTGGATGCATCCTCAAGATATGATAGCAGACTCATGGCATCTACATAACGCAAGCCACTGGAAATTGTTGAAATCTGTCAAAAAAAACGTTGTTGGTAAAATAAATAGAAGGGCTTTAATAGATCCAAGTTGTCAAAGAAAATAAACTTACTCTTCTCCACATACTAACAACAGAATTGTACTTGTCTACCAAGTCTCTCTCCATGGATTTGAAAACCTTATATGTTTGTTCCGCTTATAATAGTTAAGAAAATAATTATCAAGCTAAATTTACAGTTAATTCCAAGCAGAATTATGGCAACTCGCAATTGAACGCCACCTTTGAGGAAGAGTAAATTTATTATTGTTTTTTCATTCTCCTATCCAACCAATGCCAAATAAGTAGGGTCAAAAAATGAATCTTATTCCAACAAATAACTATCTATGGGTCCATGTGAGAATAAATGACAAGAGATTCTACTCATCCTTGAGGAAAAATATCAAAACCCAGGATACTAGTGCGTTCCATGACAAGTAGATGAACAGCCTCATTAACAACTCGTACGGATTCCTCAAGAGCTGTAATTATGTAGCTCCGAGCAATCGTATCCAACTGAAAGCGAGAAACCTGCTGACCCTCAGAAGTGATTGAAAAAGGATTGCACCCTACCGACCATAACCAATCCTATGAAACAGCAGTCAGGTAAGTACAAAATGAATGCTACCAAATATCTATTAAAGTAAAAAAGAAGTTAAATGCATTCACTAGAAACTATGAACCTCTCCACCAAACTTAATGAAACATGAAATCAGTAAACACAACAGTAAATATTCTAGATAAGACTTAACAGATGCAAAGCTCACAAGAATCAGTATTATGTGTTACACTGTATTACATTAGTCTACCCTGTTCTACTCTGTTCTATTATTGTAAATCTTCCTCCCCATGGTCAGCACAATAAATAGTTTTATTGTATCACCACAACAACAAAAACCTATCTTCGTTTCAAGTGGACAAAGATAAGCCAAACTTAGAATTACAAATTCAAGAAATAATATCCTTATCAAACCCCTTACATTGAAAGATTGGGGGTGCGCTCACATTTCAGCCTTTTTTGCATTGTGGTTGATTTTGGCCACATTATAGTTTTATGAGCCTATTAATAATTACTTACTTTAAAATAATCATCATCATTATTTATTATTAAGAAAATATTGGAATATAATTGTACCAAAATAGGAATTTTAAAATATTGATAAATTTTAATATATTTATAATTATATTACTCGAATTAAAATTTGATACTTAATAATAAATACTTAATTTAGATTTTTACAAAATTTTATTTATTTATATATTTATAGTTATTTAATATTAAAAAAACTTTTATAATTCTATCCAAATTAAAATCTTTAAAAAATAAATATCATTCAATTATTAAAATTTTTTACTAATTAAAATTAAAATTGCATTTTATATTCATATACAGGTATTTTTTTTGTTAAAATTATATTAAAAATCATTATTTTTATTTAAAAATAATATAATAATATTTTTAAAATTAATTTTATATATTCTTCATATATACTATTATTAAGTTTGAAATGTTCTCAGTGCATCGCATCGCATGGGTCTTTGAATACTTCATAATCATATTACTTGAATTCAGTTTGTTATCTAATAATATATGTTCAATTTAAGATTTCTGCATAACTTAGAATTTATTTTAATTTATAATTAGTGTTATTATTATTATTTATTATTAAGAAAGCTTAAGAGTATAATTCTATCCGAATTAAAAATCTTAAAAAATGATAAATTCCATTTAATTATTAAAATGTTACTCAATTTAAAATTATTTATTTAAATGCATAATCAATTAAGATTATTACTTATTTTTAACATAAAATTACAATTACTCTTAATATTTGTATATAACCATTTTTTTGACAAAGTTAAATAGATATTCATTATTTTTATTTAAAAATAATAATTAGTAATATTTTGTAGGATTAATTTTGTTATTTATAAGTTATAAATGAAAATTGCGCTCTGCGCTGGTCATTGGCTAGTTTTCCTTAAAAGCTACACACGTAGTTGGAAATATATAATGGCTTCATATTTTAGCTTCCAATCATGTCCAACGATAGCTTTTCCCATGTACCATTCATCATTGGCACATTTCTGCATCTGCTCTGAAAAAGGTTAATATAACCAACCACGATAAAGAACCCAAAGATCAATGAGATTTCACTAGATATACTTCCCCATTCAGCATATTTTCATATCTGCTTCTATAGAATTTACCCGATATGTTTACAAACTTGTGGTTGTTTTGGTCATTTGCTATGGAGGCAGAAGGAATGGGAGTAATTATACCTCAATTGCAGTCTCGTGAGCATGACTATAAACTAACTGAAGAGGAAGTAAACCAGCCAGGTGTTCTGCTGTAGCAGCAACAGCAGCCTTTGCCGGTCTCCTGAAAAAATATTGTCCAATAAATATGCACAACATGTGTTGGTGAAAACATTTATGTAAATCAAATATAAATGCAAGATAGCAACCTCAAGTTCCACAAAAGCGACCTCCCATTGCACTGAAGATGACTCTCCCAAGATGAGGTGTCTGATTGAACAACAATAACCATGTCTGAAAGAGCCTTTGCTTGATAATGTTTGTCTACCAACAAGGGATCACTATGAACAAACCAAAATATGGGAATTTCTAGAGTAGACCTGCTATGAGAATGTGATCCTGCAGCATATAAGAAAACAACATTCTTAATTAGTTACAACAAAGAAAATCACCAATGAAAAAAAAACCACCAGCGAACATTCTTTGCTCCCTCATCAATAAGATACCTTTAAGTGAGCCATGATCATTCAATCTCTGCAATTGCTGCTGAAGGATAGAGGAGTCCAGATATATTCTTACTGTTGACCTATATGTTCCATTAACTAACAGCAATGGAACAGCCGCAGCACGACGAGCAACAGCAAAGGCCATTGCCAAGGCAGGATCCTCGGATAGCGTTAACCTTCAATTTGCAATTTTTTTGTTCAATTGCACTTCAAATAAGTACAAGCATCATAGGGGATACAATTTATTTAAAAGATGACACAAAAAAAGACACTAATACATACATGTGCTGGCTGAACATAACCTTCTGAGTAGGTAATGACAAAGATGAAAGCCCTTCCATAAGGGTCTTTAGTTCCACAGACAAATCCTTTGTATTTCTAACTTTCTGCATTACACATGTTGCATATTAAATGATGCGGACAGCTCTAAATAAAATGAAACGAAAAAAATGTCAATACCTCCTGTGTAATGAAGTATAATTGATATAATATCTTCTCATAGTAATGATATGCTCCTTCAGAAATTGAAGGAGATATAACATGCCTCATAGATCCCCACAAAACAGAACCCAGATGGGCAAGAAAAGAATCACGTGCAACTGTGTAATTATGAAGTTCCTATAGAATAAAGAGGTATCAATCAGCATGCAAGAAAAAAATTGCACGCAACTGTATAATTATGAAAATCCAACAGAACAAAGAGGTATCAATCAGCATGCATTATCTTTCTGAAGCATGCAGGTTAAATATAGAAATATCAACAAGTCGCATGCATAGACATCAGCAGGAGTTGCAGGAAATCATAAAATGAAAATCTGCTATGCTTGTCAATGGCATTTCCCAAAGAATCACACCTCACGTGTATCACTAAACAAATTCCAGTTCTCCATACGCTTTAATGCATCCACAGCCTTTCTCCTGTGATTTTCATCAGATTCCTCATTATCCATAGACTGTAATTCATTTCTTAAGTCCTTCATCCTCTCATCAAGCTCTGAAATTATAATAACAAATATTAGAAGACAGAAATGGCAAAACTACATACAGGGTAGATTGCTGGCATGAAAATGGAGCTCATAGTACCTTCACAAAGTGCAAGCTTGGATTTTCTTCCCTGGCAGTGCTTGAATACAAAAAGCTCATATATGTCAATCTCAGCAAGGAGAATATCAATAGACTGATGATCTTGCTGTAACATATAAATAAGTATACATAATTACCTCCGGATTGAATTCAGTTTGGTAACAAAACGAAACATTAAATAAAATGCTCAAATTCAAGATTCTAATTTCATCAGTCGAGCTGATGAAACTATCATTTTAAATTAATATTATATTAACACATAGCAATTTTAAAAATAAAAAAAGGCGACTGCCTCTAACTTGGTGAAAAACCACAACTGATAAAAGAAAGATTCTAAGTAAATTGTTTTCAGCATAGTAAGAAATAAGTATTTGCCAACAGTACGTATTATGTTACAAGAATCATTTTCCAAGAATAAAAAATTATTGCCATACATCACTAAAAACAGAGAACTTCTCCTGAATTGCATCCTGCAGCCAATCTTCAGCCTCCTCCTCTGATATCTCTGCGAGACAGCATGACTCTCAGTAAGCTTAACTTTAAAAAAACAGCCACTGGCATAAAGCAGTCGACAAGTACCCAAAACATTAGCTACAAACAACAGTAAGGGTTATGGTGTAGCCTGCTGTGTGACATCAAAGTAATCATCCAAAACAAAAAAGCAGTTATTGTGTGAACAAATCTGAGGTTCACCAAGTATCATCATAACATTAAATTTTATTTTTTTAAAAATAAGGGGCAGCCTAGTGAAAAAAGACTCCTGCATGTGCAGGGTCAGAGGAAGGGTGATGCAAGTCTGCAATTAAATAACTAGAGTATAGATGTAGCTAGCACCTTCCTCTAGGTTTTCCTTGATTCTCAACCAAGAAAAACAAGCAAAGGATACGATCTAAACCATGCAGCAATAAACTGAAAGAAACTTTTATTCAATTCATAAAACTGTCTGCATACTACATGGACGAAAATATAAATATATAAAGTAGAAGATGTCTATCTAGGAAAGACTCCTAATATACTAGGACTTCTAGTGTAAATAGAAACTCTACTAACTCAAATAAAATACCTAATCTGGAAATATAAAAGTCCTAACTAAAATAGGAAAGCTGTAAATAAACTCTAACTGAAATAGGAAATTAACTAAGAATCTAAATTAGGAAACTTTTTGGTTTATCTCCTAGCATAGACTTTAGTTATCTTAGGTTGTTCAACCTAGTTGTAGTAATCTTCTTCAATATTCTCCTCATCAATATGTGGCTCTAAACTCGGCGGCAAATCTAAAGTAATATCTTGATACTCAATGTCATCAATCACCTCTTCTGAAAAAGAACTCGCCCTTGAGTTCTAAACATCAAATTCTCCAAAGTATGGTTAAAGATGAGCCTAAAAGTATTATGAATATTCCACCCAGCTAGAAGCTTAACTCTATATGCATTGTTACCAAACACCTCCACTATCTCACATGGTCCATTCTTCTTAGGCATAAGCTTGTGATATGTCTCTTGTGGATATTGTTCCTTTGACAAACAAACCCCACAAGATCACCTATTTGATATGTAACTTCTCTTTTATGACGATCAGCATACTTGTATTTATCATAAGAATGTTCCATATTTGCACAAGCCTGAAGTTTTACAGCCTTCAAATGATCAACCCAGTCAACAACTGTCATGTGAAGCTTACTAGTATTTGGTAAAGGAATCAAATCAAGTAGACCTTAAGGATTCTTGCCCATTAGTATTGCAAAAGGTGAGAATCCCGTACTCCTACTTTTGGAACAGTTAAACTCAAATTCAATCTTAGGAAGTATCCATTTCCCAAAAGACTTGACTTGAGTGCGCAACATGTTTCCTAAAGTGCGATTAACCACCTTTGCCTGACCATCTGTTTGTAGATGATAAGTGTTACGGGTTTAGCTCGTGGGACGGTCGAGAGCTAGGGTTTGGCGGTTGTCCCTAGCATTCCCGCGTCCAAGTCGGGTGGCCGGTGCTATCCGAGTGTTGAACAACCTACCGAGCATTTATCCGTGATGTGGGCAAGTCCAAGGTCTGACTGGCGCATGTGGTCTATCGGGCGAGTTGCTGTGCGGGCGAGCTACCGTGCAGTACCGATAGCAGGCTGTGGCGGACAATTGGTCGGTAAGGAGTACCGAGCAGGCCGCTACCTGGTACCGAGTGTGGTGCGGGTTCCAGGCGCGTGCAAGGTCAGGCGCAGCCGGGACATTCTACCGAGCAGCGTGGCGGGTAGAAGTGCGGGTTCCGGATGCGTGGGATGCGAGCGACCAGGCATCATGACCAGGCGAGCCAGGCACCAGGGCCATGCGCTATCGTGCAAATGGGTGCTGTGGAACGGGCAGACCTTGGACTTGCCCACATCACGGATAAATGCTCGGTAGGTTGTTCAACACTCGGATAGCACCGGCCACCCGACTTGGACGCGGGAATGCTAGGGACAACCGCCAAACCCTAGCTCTCGACCGTCCCACGAGCTAAACCCCATAACAATAAGGACTATTGAATTGTAGAGAACTACCCATCAACTTCCACAAACTCTTCCAAAATGGACTCATAAAGCGAGTATCCCTATCCGAAGCTATGGCCTTTGGAATACCATGATAGCAAACCACATTTGCATGGAACAATCATCCATCTTTGACGCATCAAATGACATCCGACAAGCACCAAAATGCGCCATTTTAGAGAATTCATCAACTACAAAAATAGCATCTCATCCTCTTGTAGTACAAGGTAGTCCAACAACAAAATTCATGGAAATATCAATACAAGGACCATCTGGAATAGACAGTGGAGTATACGTGCCTGCATTGGTTGAAGTACCTTTACTCGTTTGGCAAACATGACATCTCCTAACAAAGATAGAGACATCTCCATTCAAAGAAGGCCAAACAAATCTGTTGTATAGTAGAACAATACTCTTGTCATGAGCAAAATGACCAAAATTGTGTGCTTGCTTCACTGGCAAGTGACAAAGAGATCCCTCAGAAATGCATAGTGAATGGTCAAGAAACAGGTAACCATCATGAAGGGCATATTGTGAATTAACACCACGACTAATAGAGTCAATAATAGGGCCGAAAAATGGATCAGCTGGTAGTACATCCTTTAGATGTTCAAATTCCAAAACATCAATTTGCATACAAGCCACTCCAGGCATGTTTACGACTTAATGCATCAGCTACTTTATTCTGAAACCTAGACTTATGCTTCAGAGTGAGTGAATTCTTGGAGCTGACTAATCTACTTAGCATGTCTAGCACTCAACTTCCGTTGTCCGTGTAGATATTTCAAAACTTCATTATCTGAATAAAGAACAAATTCCTTAGGAAGTACATAGTGCCGCCAATACTGAAGAGAGCGTACTACAGCAAACAACTCTACATCGTAAGTGCTATAATTCAAATGAGATCTAGTAAGTTTCTCGCTGAAAATTGCAAAAGGATGCTTCGACTGGCTCAAAACAGACCAATAACCAACTTTTAGGCATCACATTTAACCTCAAATAACTTCTCAAAATCAGGCCAAGCTTGACAAGGAACCTCAGTAAGACACTTCTTGATCATATCAACTGCGTCATCTGCTTCCTGAGTCCAAACCAACTCCTTATTTGCCATCAAATTAGTATTCGGAGTCATGATAGAGTTGAAATTCTTAATGAAACACCAGTAGAAACAAGCTAAACCATGGAAGGATCAAACTTGAGAAATAGTAGTAGGAGTCTTCCACTCTTGAATGACTTTGATCTTATTTTCATCTAACTTCAAACCCTCAATAGAAACTTCATATCCCAAGAAAATCACTTTGGAGACATAAAAAAACACTTAGAAGGATTAGCATATCGCTTCTCCATGTGCAATGTAGCAAAAACTTCCCTCAAGCATTGTAAATGAGAAGTCGCATCACGACTATAAACAAGGATGTCATCAAAATTAACGACAACAAACTTTCTAATGAAAGGCTGTAATGTTTCATTCATCACCCTCATGAATGTGCTAGGAGCATTAGACAATCCAAATGGTATAACCAACCATTCAAATACCCTTTCTCAAGTCTTGAAAGCAGTTTTCGATTCATCACCTGACTTAATGCAAATTTGGTGATAACCACTCTTCAAATCTATCCTGGAAAAAATAGTAGACCACTAAAATTATCCAACATATCATCAAAGCGAGGCATAGGAAAACTATAACGCACTGTTTTTGTTCTTGGCACGACTATCAACACACATTTGCTAGGTGCCATCCTTTTTGGTACGAGTAAAGCTGAACTGCACAAGAACTAGTACTCTCTCGAATAAAACCACAATCCGTAAGCTCTTCAACTTGACAATGTAGCTCTATATATTGATCTCAAGTCACGCGATAATGTGGTCTATTCAGAATAGTCGCATCATGGAAGAGTTCAATTTGACGTTGGATACTCATAGGTGGAAGTCCTTGGGAAGCTCATCAACTAATACATCTTCATACAAAGAACCTCCTGGCGTTGAGGCAGCAAGGAAGAGACAGCAAATGTAGGGAGAGTCCACATGGCTGTGTGCGACTAATGCAAAACATATCCCTTCCTCGTCAACTTCAACTTGAAAATCAGAAAGAGGAAGTCATACAAGTTGTACTCCTAGGGTTGACAGTTCATTGCGGTTGGAAGTTAACCTGCTTGTTTTTATACATCTCAGAATAGACATTGGTATAGCCATCCCACTTCACTCTGCGATCAAACTGCCAAGGTCTGCCAGGTAATATATGACAAGCATCCATACTAACCACATCATATAAAACAGTGTCTTTGAAACTACACATAACAAATGGAATTTAGACACCTTTGAGTAGCCTGTACTGTGTTGGAATTAGCTAGCCAAACTAATTTGTCAGGTTGTGGATAAACATCATTTTTTAGTTGCAGCTTGTTAACAACCTTGTCAGAAACCAAATTCTCACTAGCAGCTGGATCTATAATCAACTTTATAGCATAGTCTTGAATGTGACAAGTAGTGCTGAAAATAGAACGTCGTCTCCAATCTTCTGCAGGCTGCTTTGGAGTGAGAAAGAGGCCTCGATACAAAACAATACTCTTGAGGATAACATGTGAAATCCTCTTATCAAGGTCATCATTAGGCTCATCATCAAGGCCGAAAGGATCATAATCCTCATCCACCTCATAATCATCATCACCATGAGTAAGCAGTTGGCGATTAGAGTATTTAGTAGATACATGTTCAAGCTTTTCACAATTAAAACATAAAGCACTACTTCTAGGGGCGTAGGATTTGTAGTATGACCCCGAAAAGGAGGCCCTGAAGTTGCTGCTTTAATCCCATTATTTGGTCCTAGCCAAGAGTTAGGAGACAGCCATTGAGGCTTACTACCAGCATTAGAAACACATCCAACTTGTTGTGGCCGAAACCCTTGTGAAGGAGGAAGTGGTCTCACGTTGGTGAAATAAAACCAATATAATCTCTCTTGCAAATAAGCACGAAAATCCAACAATAACTAGCAACCAACTTATCATCATCTTCAGCAGATTCAATACGATTGACAAGGCTATAAACTCTTTTGTATATTCTTGCACTGATTTGTTCCCTTGGCGAATAGCATGCATTCAGGCAAATAACTGTTGCTTGTACTTGTATGGAAGGAATTGCTTCTTCAGCTCAACTCAAAAATCAGCACATGATGTGACTTTTAACTCTCCTAGCTGTTCACGGTGAGTGCATAAAGATCTCCACCAAGCACTTGCTGTATCCCTTAAACGAGACCAGACAACATCCACTCTTGTATGAGGAGGAACTCCAGAACTTTTCAGGATGTGTTCAGCAATTTTTAACTAGTATAGGACCTCATCTGTCCCATAATTACCATGAAATTCCAGGAGATCAAATTTCAGCCTACTTTGCCATTGTTTAGAATTGACATCAAAGTGGTTTTGTGGAAGAGCAAGCTAATGAAAAGGCTCATAAAGAGGCTGGTGTAAGGGTGCATAAGTTGGCAAATATGGCTGTCCATCATCATGAGGTAGGGCAGGTTTTGGTTGGCCTAATTTGGAATGTTGGCTGCGTATATCATGAATATGAGTTTTGAAGGGAGCTTCCATACTCTGTGAAGTTGAAGGAGCTGCAATAACGGGACTTAAGGGCATTGAAAGAACTATGATCACCATAAACCCTAGAGTTTAGGATATCAAGACAAACTGTGGTTTGGGAAAGTCTCTCCTCCAATGATGTTTGCTGCTGTTTGAAACTCTCAACTTGACTAGAAAGTAAATCTACACGCTGAATTAGGACTGTTTGTCCTTGTAATACCATCTCTAGTTGTTGTGTGGTAGGAGGGGAACTAGCAGTATCAACATGAGAAGATGAAGACATATTGGCAGCAAAAAGGAAGCAAATCAATTGCCGACAGGAAGCAAATTGATTGCAAGTAAGCAGCATATAGACAGCAACTCGATACAACTAATATGTTAAAAGTTGAATGTGTCATGCAATGAATAACAGGAAGGCTAGTCTGCGGTTTTGAAGGACAGAACTAGGCAGAAGATGGCAGAAACAATCTTGATGTAAATCAACTGCACACAATGGAGACTATGCTGCAAGCCTATCCCAAAACAACCAAGGTGTTGCGGCAGGTTGTAGGCAGCCAGCAATGGCAGCAAATCTGTCCCAAACTTTCAAGGGAGTTGGCAGCAGATTGTTGACAGCAAGGTGATGCAAAGCCAAGGCAACCAAAGATCGACAGGCTCTAATAACCTATTGATGCAAGTCTGCAATGAAATAACTAGAGTAAAGATGTAGCTAGCACCTTCCTCTAGGTTTTTCTTGATCCTCAACCAAGAAGAACAAGAAGCAAAGGATATGATCTAAACCAAGCAGCAATAAACTGGAAGAAATTTTTATTCAATTCATAAAACTGTCTGCAAACTACATTGACAAAATATATATATATATATAAAGTAGAAGATGTCTATCTAGGAAAGACCCATAATATGCTAGGACTCCTAGTGTAAATAGAAATTCTAATTTCTAACTCATAAAATGCCTAACCTGGAAATATAAAAGTCCTAACTAAAATATGAAAGCTGCAAATAAACTCAAACTGAAATAGGAAAGTAACTAAGAATCTAAATTAGGAAACTTTTGTGGTTTATGTCTCCTAGAATAGA
Source organism: Piper betle (assembly GCA_033002965.1). Lineage (NCBI taxonomy): Eukaryota > Viridiplantae > Streptophyta > Magnoliopsida > Piperales > Piperaceae > Piper > Piper betle. Next base: position 33,369 of record JAURVB010003543.1, read on the forward strand.
CTTTAGTTATCTTAGGATGTTCAGCCTTGTTGTAGTAATCTTCTTCAATGTTCTCCTCGTCTATCTGTGGCTCTAAACTCGGCGGCAAATCTGAAGTAATATTTTGATACTTGAAGTCATCAAAGGGAGAGCACAAAGTGTCCATTGTAGCAGCCTTACCCTGCACTTTGCAAGCAGCTGGTTCCACAACTCTAACCTGCTATCTCTTGGTCATACAGTGACAACTTTTACGTATTGGGTCAAGGCTCCCCTTCATAAAAATTGGTAATTTAAGAGCACGCAAGATTGAGTTGCATCATTTATACAAAAGAGATCCTTCGCTATACCTTCTCAGTTCTTTGCAAATTTGGCTAACTATATCCAAAAGTATTTCACAAAAAGCAGTTATTATATGTACAAATTGTGGTTCTCAAAGAATCATCATGTTGAGCTCACGATTGAGTTGCATCATTCATTCCAAATATATCCTTTAATAATACCTCCTCGGCTCACCAATTTAGCAATGATCTAGCACATTAGGCAAGAAATTTTCACTGTAACACACGAAGCACACAATCCATATTCATAAAAAAACATTTCAGTCATAAAGACATTTTCAAATCTTATCTATATATATATCAACCGTCTTTATATAGAGGGCTGGGGTTTTCTTAGCCGTGGATAATTCTTACCCCATCTTATTGTGCCACATTCATTCTCAAAGTTATCCTTCAAGGTGGTTAATTCTAGGCCCAACAACTACCCTAATTATAAAAATACTAAAAAAAAAACTATAGGAAAAAAGCTCCATTCACTACCTTCCCTCTTCCTCCCTCTGCACTTCCTCACCAACTATGATCTTTTCTCCAGTGGACAAACTTTCACAAACCCTAGGACCTAGACAAGGTATCTTCTTGTCCCAATGTAAGAACATATGATCTATGAGACACATTTCACTTAAAGGTACTATAATAGCCAAATTCATCATTTAGGAGTATGTTAGATCAAACTTACTCTTTATTTTTTTGATAAAGTAAAATTTCATTTCAAGAACCACTAAAGGGGCAAAGAAATACAAAGGGGAAAATGGCTCCAAAGAATCCTCACAAAATTGTATCCAAAAGTTCAGAAGGAAATCACAATGATTAATAATTTTCTGTTTGTAGTTTAAGACTTCTGAGGCAAACTATACTTAAGAAATAATTGATATAGCCAACAAAGCATGGTGTATTTTGAGATCTTCAAATATTTTTTTATTTCGCTCGTACCAATTAGAAGAGACTTAAGCAGCAAAAAGAGTTTCAAGAAGAGACTTGTATACTTGTTTTGCAAACAAAAGGTAAAAAGTCAATTTATCTCTTCATCGAAGGAGTTGCCTTAATGAAGGCATGCTACATTTTTGAAGTACCAGCTTTCAAACTTGTTTACTATAAAAGCACTCAAAGAATAAATGGTCTCTAGTTTCCAGGCAAGCCTCACAAAGAGAGCATCTATTAGCAAGATGAAGTCCTTTCTTTTGAAGATTGTCTAGAGTTAAGATCTCATTTGACATTACCAACTTCTTCTAATGAAGTCCTTCCAAACTTACTCATTGTTTTCCCCCCACTTCTTATGATCAAATTTATTATATCAATTATTTTGTTATTCATACTAACCTCACATTATTGTAGTCTTCAGGATTTTGAAATTTAAATTGGTTAAAAATTTTCTAATTGATATTGATGTTATTGTTAAGAAAACACTGCACATGCTAGAATTTACTAAGACGATATTTAGGTATAAGTTACCTACACAATAGAAGCACAGTTTACATCACATGTTAATGATTCACTTTGTATAGTAATTGATAGTTATATTTATATATTTATGTCCTAATTTTTAATCACATGGATCTTATTTTATTTTATTCATGCTCAAAAATTATAGGTGTATTGCACACTTACATAGAGTCTCGGCTAATCTATCCTTTTATTTAAAATAAGTTTTATTGTATTAAAATATGGTTTAGATCAACTAGAAATTAGACCAGGAATGGACTCCATTATGAATTAAGTATTTACTTTATAAGTAGGAAGCTTAAAACAACTAATTACTTATAATATATGAAATTGTTAATTGGAGTAGGAGAATACCCTTTCATTTTATGATTTTACACAATGTAAGCATTATTACTAATTGTTTTTATCCTTTATCCAGAGTAATATTACTAATTGAATAAGCTTCTATATCGCAGGTTCCAAGCCCAGATAGAGGAGGATTGGCATCAAGAAGGGCGCCCATCTAAAGTTTTGTCATTTGTAATTGCATATATCGTAGTTTGGGATCCATGCCCCCAACACCTTCGGGCATCAGGTGGAAGAAGAAGAAGAAGAAGAAGCATTGAGACTAGGATTAGATTAACTAGGAACTAAAGTAGATTTAGATTCTACTTTAAATCTATCACTTCTTAAGTAGGAATTCAAAGCAACTATGACTACAAATAATAAATAGGAATTTTAATTCAAATAGGAAATACTCACTTTGAATTTAGATAAAACTTCTAATTCAAGTAGATTATACTCAACTTAAAAGAAATATATGAGTTTTTAAAGAAATAAGAATAAGTCAAAATTTTACATCACATACAACTAGTTCTATTGTGGGCATTAAAATCTTTTTTAAAGTTAAAAGCCTTCTAGTCAAAACCTTAAACTTGATGTTAGTGGCTTACTCAATGGACGTTATTAGATGTGAGAAACATAGTAGTTTTACAGGTAGTTTGGTGAGTTATTTGGCTGCAAGGCATCTTAATCATTGAAAAGAGTCTACTTGTTCTATGAGTCTTACATCAGGCATTCAAGTTAAATTAGGCCTCTTTTCATATTTTTGGGATTAACTTCAATGTAATTTAGTACTTACTTAAATTTAGTACGCTTTAGGATTTAAGTATAAATATTGGCTACCAAATACAATGTATTGGCTACAGACAATACTGCCATCAGTCTTCTATGATATATATCTAGGTAGATATTAACTTCCCTGGTTTCTAAGTAGGTTCCAGCCTTCCCGCCTCTCATCTCCAGCGGATACTGGTTTTTTACTCAACCCTCTCATCTCCGGCGGATAATGGTTTTTTACTCACTTCTTCTCTTTATTAATATCATCACATCATAAAACTTAGATCAAGAAAATTCACAGATTTTATCAACTAAACCAATTGAAGTGTGATATACGGAAAAATAGGTCAGAGAACAGTTCAATCGGCAAAACTAGAAAAATCCGTAACCTGAAATAGCACCAATAGTTTCTTTTACACTTGGTAGGCTTCTCTCAGTTCGTACACCTTCTCCCCCAACTGCAGGGCCCCAAGAGAACGGACCAGCACTTAAGTCAACAAATGCCCACCTGATACAAAATATAAAAGCAAATGATATCATCACAATTATTTCTCGCAGAAGCTAGCTAACCACATGAACAGTACACAAGCAATATGTGGGAAGGCAGAAGTGAGCCACACGCACACGGGCATGGCCATACACAGGAAGCTACGCATAAGCACAACCTCACAGAACTTTTTACCTCTCATTTCCTATCCATGTGTCTGTCAGGCACTCCGGATGAAGCCCAGCCAGATCCTCAGATCTTAGTCCCTTATGTAATAAACTCTTCAAATCATCATTTCTATTTTTTCCATGCAAGAGCTGGAAAGACACAACAACATTATATGTGGAAAAGGCAACTAATTTTTTTCATTTTTGCAAAGTTTGAAATATTGCAGAACACCTGTTTTACTTTGTTAAAAACAACATCCTTGGTATCCCTCCCTTGATCTGACTTCTCAATATCGTTCAAAGCATCTAGGCATAAATTTGACCATTCTACCTGAAGAGGATAAAACAAGAAAAATACAATGTCAATTATATTATTGACTAAGATTGCAACAAAATTCTAGATTAAGTTTTCAATACTTTCACAGCAAGATCCCACCAGGCATTATGAAAAAATTAAAATGTATGTAATAAATATAGCATCTGTAGGTTTTTCGAGTTTGAGGCAGAGAAGAAAGCAGGGTAATCACAAAAATAAAATAAAATAAAATAAACATTAAAAGCATGAGAAAAAAAAAATTTTAATTCCAGAAGATACACTTAAAATGCACATACAGTATCAATGTCTTCCATAGCTGTCCAGGCAAATTTTGACAGAGGATGCTTCGAATAAAGTGGTCGCTTGACATTATCAATTTCTGACACAAAAATATATGCACAATTATAATAATATTCTCTACGTAAAGCAAACTGGTTTTTTTTACCCCCATATTTGTAATATCAGATGATTACAAATTTACAATGATATTTCTCCATTAGCAATCATCCCATCCAGCCTATCCAATAATTTAGGATGGCATATGACGATGAGATGATCAAGCTCCAGGCCTTATCTCATTAATCCACTGTGAGGGTTATGAAACAGGAAAGACATCAGCATTTAAACTTGGCACGTCATTTTCTCAAGTTTTTTTGGCAGTAATTTAAAACTGAAAACAATCAATCAGTGACATAAAAATCCATGCTGCCAGCCCCTACCTAGCCAGGATAAAGTTTAAATAATCATGAATAATGATGACGACTATACCCAAGAAAAATTGTTAAGCTTATATACCAAGGGGGATTTCTTTCACAGCTTCAGATTCTAGAAGTTTGGCATGCAAGTCCTTGTTCTGTCACAAAGCAATGATCAAAGACATTATAAATGCATAAATACTAGTACATGGTCATTGACTATAAGAATGATCATCATATGCCACAATTAGGAAAAAAATAAAATCTCAAAGCTAAAAAAAGTCTTAAATTTTAAATAAAAAAATTGACCCCTTAAATTTTAGGACTCTTCCTTCAAATTCATTCAAACAAATGATTAAAATGCCAAATGATTATGTCATACTTATATGCAGAAGCAAATTGAAGTTCTCTGTTAATTCTGATAGAAAATGACATATCTCCTAAAGCTGTCATACAGTGAAAAAATTTATACAATGGAGTTAATGTTCAATCTTCATCTCCACTTTTTTCCATTCATTTGAGGGTTACAAAGCCCTTTCAACATTACAAACTATCATTTTTTGTTCTTATAGAAATATTGAATCACTGTTAATGAACAGGCAATTAATTGGTAAAATAAAATCTAAGTTGCTGCACCAGGATAGCCAGGATGAATTATAGGTTATCATGATTCACGAAACAATTGATGAGTATCAACAAATACAAGAAAATTAACCACACAAACCTATACCTCTTTTAAGAAGGTAATTTCCGATTCTGACAAGCCACGCCTGGAAGACAATATGAACAGGTTAAAAATATATATATAAATGAAATAAACAAACAAATAACAACTGGTTGTTCAACTTCCAAAAAATAATCTGAGTTTGAATATCTCAAATTATAAAAGACAGCATCTGAAGTTTGATTTAGCCATGCAAGAGTAATATATAAAGCCATTTAATTTTGAAGATTAAAACTGACAAATGAAATAAGCAAAAAAGTAATGAAAACTGCCTTAATAAATGCAAAGAGAGGTGCCCAGGTTGAAGAATTATTACAAATGTTTCTTACTGACTGGAATCAATTACATTCAACTTTTATCCAAATTTCAACAAGTAATGGATTCCCAAAGTTTCCCAACTATGAGTCACGTTAAAAAAGCACCATTAATAACCATGGGCACATATGACATTGCCATGTCACATGGATTTTACTAATCTAAGCACCCAAAAATTTATTAGCTGTTGCTATTAGGAAGAATGGCCGTATTGTTAAAGATAACTCACCGATAACCATAATAAGATCTATCTTTGTCATGTTTCAGATTAAGTATGAAAATGTTGTAGGCATTTTCAAGTTCAAGATACTGAACAAGACTCCAAAAAAGGTATTCCATTCTGTCCACATCTACCTGCCAAAGAACAGCTGTGCCATTCCTACAGCAATCAATGAACACTACACATTATTGTCATACCCAAAAAATAAATAGGACTTACAATAAACCATATCACTAAAGTTCAATTTGAAACCATGAATACTCTAAGCCAAACCACAAAGAATAATAAACTTCTTAAATGTAAAATTTTTTGCTGCTGCAGCAAACAGGCCTAACAGTTATACGCAAGTCAAGATGTATGGTATGTCACGACTAAATTAGATGTTACCTTCGGGGGAAAAAAATGATGTTCATTAGCAATGATAAAATTTAAAATTTTAAAATTAGATAAATAAGCAATGACAAAATTAAAAAATTAGACAAATAAATAATGAAGTTTTTTTAACAAAAAGGATAACAATTTAATCGCTAATTGAGGGGGGGGATATCTACAGTCCAACCTACCCTCTCCTCATTACTTCTTCATCTTCCCCGACCCATCTCTCTCCTCATCACCACCCCTCTCCCTCGCCTCTCCCTGACTAAACCTCATCCCTCTTCCCATGTTTTATCACATTCCTCCTTTTGTTCTACACCTTTGGAGCTTGGCAGAGATGGAGGCAAAGGGCACCAACAAACACTTCTGGTCATCATATCAGGTACTGCCTAGCATTGTTTATAACCTCACCAACTCATCAGCACCCAGACTCCTCACCCTCTATGCCTTCCCCTCTCCCTTTCATCTTTGTCCCAATTCATCTCCACTGTGATTCCTCTCTCCCACACACCCAGACCCCTCCATCTCGGTTCTTGTCGAGAACCGAGATCTTGTTGGAAAATCAATGAGATCCAGCAAGATGGCAGATAGTGCTTGGGCTTTAAAATAGCCAGCAATTAAATAAAATAAATTTCCAATCCACAAAACAGATAGCAGGTACATTTCAATTTCATCATAGCAATTTCAAGTTACCCGGTATCAGATATATTCTCCTTGCGTGACAGAACCTTAATGGCATGCTCAAAAACAGAAGTAACCTTTTCTCCCATCTGAATGGCATGAACAGACAAACTACAGCAAAATACAGCCAAGCCAGCAGTCAAATAAAAGGGAATAACTTCTTTAAAAAACTAGAGAGAAGCAAAAATGGAATAGAACTTCCTTACTTGTAATTAATGGGACTAACAAGAGGAAGATGGTGGCTTGGTGACTTATCAACACTGGCCTTGTAAAATGGACTGAGAATTTCTCCAACATTTGGAACTCGAGAATGTTGAAATACATGATCAATTTTGGAAAACCATCGTTCCAATTCTTCAAATCCCAGCTTAAACTCTAGGGTAAAGTCACACAACAAGTTGACACATCATCTAGAGATATTATACAATAAATTACATAAGAAAACATGCCATCATATAATAGATGTAAATATTAATGCCCTTACCATAGTTTCCTTTACCCTCAAAGCCAATGAAGATGAAATTGACTGGGACAGGAAGATACAAGGATTCAACCTCTGACAGTTTTAAATAACTAGCGAGATTACCTGTGATATTAAACAAAGAAAAGATGAAGACTATATAATCATAATTTTATATTGGTCCTCCTTCATTCTCAAGTATGACAGTCCACCAATTATTAGAGCATGAGCTACAAAAAGACAAACACAAAATAGAAAGGAGACTTCAAATTTTATATAGATGTACGTGGTTACCAAACTAACCAAATTACATCCATTAAGTGCAACTACCTGCCTTGGTGAAGTTGAGCAATCCCATCTTCCCAGAACTTGAAGACATGGATCTTTCCAAATCATCAAAGTCTGAACAATTAACATTAACTTGATCAAATTGCCACCAACCAAATGATATAGAATGTGCCGACTAGGCACAACATTTGCTGATCATTTCTTAGAGCAATCAAGAGTAACAACAAAGGGGAGCAGTTTAAACTTCAAACAATATTCAACCAGCAATGGGGTAAGAAAGCAAACAAACTCCTACCGCCACGGATCACAGATTCACTCCAAAATTTGCTCTTCTGTTTAAGGTTAAACAATGAAAACACAGATGATCTTCCACTTCTTCGACTTCCAGAAGACGCTCCCAGCAACCCTAGAGGAAAAGGCTGACAAAACAAAAGGTCTAACTTTACCAAGTGCTCACACTACAAATATAACACAAATTAGGAACCAAAAAAAAAACATGAATTAAAAAGCCAAAACCAATCAATTAGTTTAACACACTTTAAGAATTTACAATGATCATTCTTTCTTCAATGCAACTTCGACACGTTCATAATCTAAAAGTCCTTGTTCTTAAATGTGCACAAAGGATGACTCACTATGTCTCAATTTTCAACAAAGATCGTAGTCAAAACTTTGCTAAGCGATCACTGCTCTATGTTAATGTATACGAAACAATTGCATCATCTGAATCACAAAGATCAAAACTACTCACTTGCAACATCAGCCAAAAGCCAAAAACACAATTTTCTACAACATTTCACAAATAAAAAATCCATCAAACTTTAAAAATTAGCGACTCATTATTTCCCAATTTTCAACAAAAGTAGCAGCTAAATCTTCCCTCAAAAAGTAAACCCTGCTCTAACTTAATGTATATGAAAGAGTTGCATTATCCAAATCGCAAAGATCACAACCAAAATTGGATCATCACTTGCTATATCCCCTAAATTGAACCAGCAACAACACAATTTTCATCAACATTTCACAAATCAAAATTTCTAAAAACATATCAAAACCTAATCAGCATCGCCAGACAGTTACAATATTTTAGTTGCTAGCTAACTAATAAGTCAAAGTCAATTAATTAGATTAACAGTGACCATTCTTCCTTCAACGCAACTTCTGCGCATTCATATTCTAAAAGTCCTTGCTCTTAAGTGCACAGAAATGGTCACTCACCATGTCTTAAATTTCAACTAAGAAATGCCTCTAAACTACTGCATAGGATAGAGTTGCGTCATCCAAATCACAAAGATGGCAACCAAAATCACATCATCATTTGCTACATCACCCAGCAACAACACAAATTTCATCAACAATCCACAAAAAAATTCTAAAACTAAATCAAAACATAATCGGCGTCGCCATAAAGATGCGGATTTTTAGTTGCTAGCTAACTAATAAGCCAAAGCCAATCAATTAGATTAACAACGAACATTCTTCCTTCAATGCAACTTCCGCGCATTCAATTCCAAAAGTCCTTGCTCTTAACCGCACGCAAATGATCACCCAATACGTCTCGATTTCCAACTAACACTACTGCATAGGAAAGAGTTGCACCATCCGAATGACAAAGATCGCAGCCAAACTCACAACACCACTTGCTACATCCCCTCAATTGAACCAGCAACAACACAATTTTCAACAACATTCCACCAATCAAAATTTCTATGAAAGCAAAATTTTAAGATCAGTGAAAAAACAAAACCATTTGAACAAGAGAATGAAAACTTGGGTACCATGAGTAGTAGGTAAGCTAGGATCAAGGGGGAACTTTGCGATGGATTGCGGTGGCCATCGTCCCCACCACCGATGGTGTCCGACCAAGGATCGCGCCGGAGGAAGTCGGCGGCCTTGCCCCGAGATTGGAAGGGCAAAAGCTGAAAGGGAGATATTTTTTGGTCCGTTTGTCCAGATTTCTCGTTAGCATTGTGCACTAATACGCGCAGACGTGGGTGGGAGTGAATATTGTTATTAAGAAAAACTCTTTCTGTCTCGGCTGTGGTGGAGTTTGATCTTAGCTATTGAATTAGTATCTAACAGCCAAGATCCAAAAAAAAAAAAGATTTGTCGGTGCCGCCGCAACAGCGACGGCGGAGGGGCGGGAAGGGTGCCCGACCACGGCGACGGCCGGGGGGCGGCGGCGACGGGGACGGGGGCACGGCGCGGCCGGGTGGCGGGCAGAAGCCGAGGCAGGGTGGCGGGCGGAGGCCGAGGCGGGGTGGCGGCGGGGGCCGAGGGGGGCGTGCAGCGGGGTGGCGGCGGGCCGAGGGGCGCGGCAGGGTGGCAGGCGGACGGGGATGAGGGACGGGGGCGTCACGCGACGGGGTGGCGAGTTGGGGATGGGGTGGCGGGCCGGGGACCAGGGGGCGTCGCGCGGTGGGGTGGCGGGCAGGACAGGGTGGTGGTGGTGTCGCCTGGCGGCGGGGTGGCGGGCCGGCAAGGGAAGATGCGGGCGGCGGGCCGGCAAGGGAAGATGCAGGGCGGCTAGATCCGCCGCCCCGTCGCCCGACGGTTACATCGCTGCCCCCGACAGGGCGGCGACGGGCAGGGCAGGGGGTGGCATCGCGTCAGCCAGGGTGGTGGCGACGCGTCAGCCGGCGGCGGCGCCCCAGAATCTTTTTTTATGGGGGCATGTTTCAGACGTTGGATTAAATCCAACGGCTGAAACACTGCAGTACAGCCATCTTGGCTATGCTGCAGTACAACTTCCTTGCCCTCTTGTTATTATGATATCTAGTAAAAATTGGATTATCTTAAAAAATATTTTATTATGGGAGGGATTTGGTTAACAAATTCGGTGGGCGGAGTCCTTGATTTAACAATATATATATTTATTTAATTTTTTATTGATTTATATTTTTGTAGTATTTTACAAATATCATAAATGAAAAATAATTACCCAAATTGGAATTACAACTAATTAAATTTGATGAACTTTGTAATTGTCATGAATAACACATTAAACACAATAGATGAAAAAATAAAAAACGTTGCAAATTAGAATTGCCACTAATGACATTTGTATTTGTTGGGTGTTGGTTGACATAAGGCGAGCTTGGTAAAGTTTTTTATTTTATGACTTTTGGTTTAGAAATTCGCTAAGGGGAACAACGGTGCTGTTGCACCAGGATCGCCAGATTGTATATTAGCAACATCAAACAAGACATGCTAGATGATGATTAGCAAATGAATACCCAGAATGATGAGGAGGAGGTTGGGGCAAGAACTGCCTGCTCTTTCCCTACCACTAAGCCACTTGAGTGCTTAGGGAAAACTCATCCTATGTATGGAGATTTGCTTACCTAGCAACACATATAGGTTCAGAGGGTATGTGCATGGATATTTAAGTGTGCATTTCATAGTCATTATAATTTCTTTTTTACAATTTAATTTCATAAAAGTTATCAATGGGCATTTTGCAGTACCTTTTATAGTTAGAAACACAATTATCATTGTGTCAGTCACTTGCCCATCTGCGTCAAGTTAAAAATGTTTTATTTTACATCAATGACATTTGCTTCAATGTATTCTCTATTTTTTAAAAAACCACTCATCTATGCCTAGAAAATATTCCCTAGAAAAGATAATTTAAATTTGTATGCTGCTGTACAATTATGAATGATATTAACTTTTGCTATTTTTTGTCATTTTATGTATTTTTGGACCTGTCATTTGTTAGTTGGACTATATGAGATCATATTTTATTTTTAGTTTATATTTTGTAATGGTTATTATAAATTAAATGAGAAAAGAACATAATATTTTATTTTAGAAAATTATTTCTAGTTAAAAACTTGCATTTATCTAATATATTTTTATTAATATATATTTTCTTCATATTTTGAAAGTGTCATAAATAAATAATAGATACTGAAACCGGAAGTACCACTAATGACATTTGATAAATTTTCCAATTGTCATGCTTTAAATACTAAAGATGATATATTTTTAAAAATATGTTGATCATCTTAATTGATAATATAATTAGATTATATTGTAACTTGAAGTGTACATCTTATGCATAGTTTTGTCATTACTAAAAGTTAACAGTATCATAAAGGAGGTTTGATGATACGATTATTAACATTCAAATTTATAAACTAAATTACAGTTTTTAATATGCCTCTTTTAAAATATTTTGTATATGTAAGTAAAAACATTAAATATAGTAGTTACACGATATTAACGATATTTTATAAATTATGCATGTGTAAAACCCGGGCCGCCTGCTCAAGGGTTTTTATTGTCAGTTCGGTTGTTACTAAAATTGGGTTAGTAGGTTCTAGCCTTTCTTGTTATGGTTCGTGTATGATATGGTATAAGGGGTCTGGCCTTAGCCTCTTTTGGCATTTGGTATGCCTATTTGGATGCATTCGAGTCGTATATAATTAGGTGTTAGGATTGTGTCTCTCGTATGTCTTTTATATGTTTGTTATGTGTTTGATAACTCTTTCGGATTGTCCTAATACCTCTTTGGGACATATAGTGTAATTCCTGAGATGGACCCGATTGTTTTAGGGTAAAAACATTAAGTTTTTGGGTTTTGGGATAACTCAACTGATAGCTCTTTAGCTAGCCCAACCTATACATCTTTATCTATCGCACACATACCTCTTTAGTTATAGCACCCATACCTAAGACATCACCAAGCCAACCCATACCTCTATGACATCACCAAGCCAACCTATACCTCCTTATCCAACTCATACCTCTATGACATCAACAAGCAAACCTATACCTCCTTATCCAACCTATACCTCTTTAGATATGACACTCATACCTATAACATAACCAACCCATCCCCTCCCTCATCTTTTCACTATTTCTCCTTCCTTCCTCACTTCCAACAACATTCTTCTCGTCTCCTTGGCTTTCTTCTTCCTCCTTGGAGCTCCAATCACCCTCCACTACGTTTCTAACCTCCTAGGGTGGAAGGTTTTGAGAATGGATGCCTCAAAATACCACCCCTTGATCTTCCCTATTTAGTTTCAGGTTTGTGTTACCACTTTTGCTTGTTGTTTGGTGTTTATCTCTTGCATATTTGTCTTGTTTCATTTAGTTTGAGGTTTTTATAGTGTATGCTTCCTCTTAGGAGCATTTTAAATACTCATGTATCTTATTTAACCATGTAAATAAATAGATCTAATTTCTATAATACACGTAGGTCACTAATATGCACGATTTCAACATAACATTCATATCTTGTTACTCTGATGTTAAATTTTTATTATTCTTATTTTGTTGCACTCACAACATATATATCTACAATTTTTGACTTATGTGTTTTTCTTGACATAACTTAGAATGCGCATGTATGAGGGTAAAAAGTGAGGAAAAGTGGCAACTTTCACCGTTACAGCAACATAAGTCCCCTTTCTTCAATTTTTACTCTAAGACCTAGTAAGATATGTTGATTCACAGCATTTGATATTATTCATGGTGATTTTAGGAGTTCTTGGCAAAATTTTAAGCCAAAATATAACTACTAAATAATGAAGAACATAACCCGTAAGTACGCATTATATTTCCTATGTTGTTCATAACTATGAACGTAATATGTGATTGTGCTATATGTTAAGCCACCAATTTTAAATTTCCCTTTGCAAGCTTTAAGGGTAAATCATTTGACTTTTGGCTACCAAACTTCCTAAATTTCTTCTCTAACCTTTAAGTCTTGATGATATGAATTCGACACAGACCCTTAGGAGGTACTTTGATAGTTTGTAATGTTGTCTCATCAAAATAAGGTTCAATAGATTAAAGGCAAACAAAGACAAAATAGATATATAAGACCATGATACCACTATCCAATCTCAATGAGGCTCTTAGCTTACAAGGTGAGCTATTACTCAAGGTGAGGTTCATAGCCAATAGGAGGAGTTCCTACATCAAAGTAATTTTCACAGCCTCATGGCAATTTTCTTACACAGTTGTGATTAGATGACCCAATGGCTAACACACAAATAAGATTTGAACCTTATAACTGTTGTTGATTGCGATAGAGCAAAAAGCAATTACTCAATTAGACTCAGACAGACAGAACCAATAACATAGTTCAGCTTGGGTTTTACGTTTGCTTCCTGCTGATCCATGGTCAACTGTTGATTGATTTGCTAATTGATATGCCGAAGTGTTACCAATCAATTGTGTAAACTGGTTAAACTGTTTGATCAGCTATCGATCAATTTGTCGATCATCACTTGAACCCCATGCTTGCACTTTTTCATGTCTTTCATATTGAAAAGTATACAAGTGGGTTTCAAATCTTATCTTAGAGAGTTTAACGAGTTGAATCATCAAAGCCTTAAACTCAACATGATCTTCTCTTGATCAATAAAATTAGGGTCAAGTAAATTATCTTTGAGAATTACAAAAGATTCGTTTGAACTCTTTTAAAATTTATACAAGCATCATAACTTCTCTATTTAAAATAATTGCCAATTATAACATACATGATACTCCTACACTAATAAAAATAATTGGGAAAAAGAATTAAATCATATAATCATCAAGGATTATGCAAACATCAATAAATTCTAAAAATGGATTTAACAATCATCAATAGATCCAAACAAGAAAAAAGCTATGCGCTTGACATGTAAATGATAAGAAATTAAAAAGAAGAGAAAAAGGTTTCTTTTGCTTTCCATATGAGAACCTTGTTTCTAGTGACATACTTAGTCCTGACCAAGCTTGAATAGGTTGACTAGGAAGCGAAATGATGGTAGCTGATAGGTTAAAATCCAAATAAATGTTGAGTAAGTGGTAAAATGCTAGATGTTCATGGCTTGGACAAGTTCAGCAAAGATCCCATCACTTCATCTAGGCGGCTATAGCTTAGTTTAAAAACTCTAGACTCGAATTTGATTTGATAGGCTTTGGAATGCAGTCGACCTACTAACTTGAAGTCATTTAAGTTAATTTTTTAACCCACAAGTCATTTGATATATTAAATTCTGAAATATTTCTTTCTTTGACACTTAGAATTGATAAAGGTTTGTTTCATGTTACTTTAAAATAGTAATTAACTAAATGAAAAAGAAAATAATATGTTTTCAGAACTTTTTTACTTGACTTGGGAAGACTTAGGTAGACTTACGGAGCTAATCATAAATCTATCAAAGGTAGTCATTCTTAAAGTTAGGCTCAGAAAGCTATGGAGTTGAGTGGATTGGATAAGTTTTGGAGTAAAAAACGAGTTTTAAAACTATCCACTGCAGCAATGGGGCAACGTTGGGCCACAGGGTATTATCGATAGGGCCAAACCAGCATATTAATGTGTTGGACAGAGAGGCTAAGTATGAGCCCAATTGGGATCATCACAAGGGATCGGTACCCTACAACATTAATTTTTCAATGTTAGTGCTGATTTGTTCTCTTTCGATGCCTTGCACTCAAATCAACATTTAGATGCTTTCAAACATTTAACTTTTTAAGTGCACATCATCTTTTGAGGTGCCCAGTGATGGGTTCGGGTTGGATATGTAACACCCCGTTTCGGCTCACCTGTGAACCGACTCGAAAATGTCACCGGTGACCGAACCGTTCGCTAATCTACTAGATTCGGTTAAGCCGACCTGGATCTACTCTCGGCGTCTCAAGATGGAGATGCAAATATGAAATGCATGAATGGGAACGATTGGGTTCTAACGCGGTCCTACATGCATGCTATGATGTACAAGCAAAATAAGATAAAACAACGAATGAGAAACCAAAAGAAAATATATACTATTTTATGAAAATACGATAACACATAACAATCTACCATGACATTCAATCATTATCTCATTCGTTTTTACCTGAGCCGAGTCTGAACTCCAAGACTCCCTACTCATTCATATTTATTAGTTTGTTTCATAACAAGTAATTCATTCAAGCAAACACATCAAAATTATCATTTACATAACAATAACACACCATCATTATACGTTACACGCGGCAGGTACATGTGTGCGCGGTTCCGTGCTGCTCCTCCGCAGTCCCGACAGTTTTCATCGCTCGCATTCATCACCTACATATATATAGAAAAACCGTCAGTAACGAGTGTTACCGGCCCGAAAAATAACTAATATCAATCTGGCACAGAAGAGCAAACTCTCCTGTTGAATCAAAACCATATACTTCCTCAAGAACTCTCATCAGGGCACATACGGAAGCCGTCGCCCTCGGGTCGACAGCATCCCCTTTCTTTCTCATTCTCATACCTTGGCCATTTCTTTATTGCTTCTCGCATCAAATTTCATTCCTTACCACCCTCTGCACCTTCCATATTACTCCTGGCCTTGAGCAAAAAGGCCGAGCACTCTCAGGCAGTCGCCTTCAGTACCCTTTGAACCACAAGTCTAGACATGCACTGCATTGCAGTACCCATAAACCTCCACACTTCTCCGGGTTTGAGGAACTCAAAGGTGGAGTTGTCCTGATCCTTCAGGAACGAAGTGGGTTCTCCCCAGCTCCAGAGCCCGCTCTTCCGAGCACACGCCCTATCTGAAGACGTGGCCGCAAGTAACCCTCATCCCATCTCTCACCGAAAACGCGAAAACTATACATGTATAGGCCTGGGTTGGGATTATACAATAGGCCCGAAGGCAACTTGAGCTGGATCTGAAGTTCGAAAACAAACTCGAGGGATCTCATCCTCGAGGGTTATTAATCCGAAAAAGAACTGTTGGCTAAATGGCCCAAGTTAAGTGGGATCCGATAAAACACTACTTAACTCATCCTGCACATGATAAATCAAATATACAATAGAATAGCGTAAAAACAGAGAACGAGCCCTAAACGGACCTGGTAGAAGCTCCAAACGGGTCCACGCACCTAGGCGGCGAGCTCCTACACCGTACCTACACAATCAAGCTAAAAACTAACGCCCGCATGATGAATCACACATCCTATAGCATGCACACACACTCAACACAATCACGCATCGATCAACACACATCAACCTATATCAATTCTAGCAAGTCTACCTAGGCTAGTTTGCATTAGATCATGATCATTACCTAGTTACCCTAATTAGTTTCTTAGCCTTCATTTTTAACACCACTCAATCAAACAAATTTCATATTTTATCCTTAATCAAATCTACATTTATATATATTATTATAACACACAATTCACCAATCATAGAATGCAATTCTAATAATCAATACTTTCAAATAATTAAGTTAAAATAAATTATACCTCGCGTCGACAAAAATCGGCGACAGCTAGGGTTTCCGTTTCGTGGCTCGAACTCGGATTCGGCACCTAGTGGCGTCCGAAGTCCGATCAGATTGGACCGGGTGCGTTCGGCGAATGATCCGGCAAATTTCCCACGAATCCAATTTTTCGGCGGTTCTGGCAGTTTTCCGGTGAGTGTCGGCGGTTTTCCGGCGGATTCCAGCAGTTTTTCGGTGGATTCCGACAGTTTTCCGGCGGATTCCAGCAGTTTTCCGGCGATGATTCGGGACTGGGCAATTAGGGGGTCTATCGGCACCAGCTCGACGAGCTTGGTCTGATGGTGGTGTCAAACAAAGCAGCTGGGGCGGCGATGGTTGTCGGAGGCGGCGTTGAAAATGGGCGGCGGCGGTGGCATTCTCCGATCGGGGCTGCGGCCGGCCTCAACGGCGGTCGGGATGATGGGGGAAACGTCGGCGATAGCGAGGGGTGGTCGTCAGGGTCACAGTGGTGGCGGCACGGCCCGGACGGCGGCGAATCGACGAGGGAGGGCGTCGCGGCTTGTGGGGCGATTCTGGCGTCGTGGCGGCGAGACGGTGGCTGGGGTGGGTCATGGCGGCACGACGATTGCATGGCGGGGTGGGGCGGCGTTGATCGGTGGCAACACGACGTCGACAGTGGCGGCGGTGGCAACGACACAAGGCGGCGGTAGGGTTTTGGGTGGGGAAAGTGTCGGGGAAGATGAAGGGGCGTGCGATGGCATTTTTGTAAATTAAACTTGACCCAACTCCGACTCGAGTCAATAATAATAACTATCTCTTAATAAATCCTAAAAAAATCCAAAAAACTTTGGGAAAAATCCCGTAAAATCAAACAAACACAGCAACATCCAAATGATATGTTCTATAACTAATAACCCACCCGAATATAATCCAACGCATCCTAATGCGTTATTTGGCCTAAAACTATTCTGCGATAAAATAAAAATAATAATTAATACTGTATACCTCCATATACTTGATAATCCATTTTTCATCATCTTTTAGACGTTATCATCGTACACTTGAGCATACATGACCCTCATCGTTCATAACTCACAGCTGGCCTCAACTCAGCTCGCAGTCCATTTAGCTGACTCAACTCGAACCAACGGTTGAACCGACTGGTTCACTCCCGTAAAACTCTGACTCGAGTCACGGGTTTTACAGGATATGGCCGTATTTAAATCTGACCTGAATTCGAAAATTATATCTATTTTACTTGTCATATCCATATCTAACCCTAATCTGCAAATCTAAATCCTACCTGATTGACTAAAATAATATAAATAATATAAATTTTAATATATAAATAGATTAAAAATAATAATAATTTATTATTTTAAAATATTTTAAAATATAATTTTATAAAATATTACCTATTTAGATCGGATTACCTAAAATCTATATCAGATCCGAATATTTTTAGATTTATTATATATCTGAAAAATTTGAACCTGAATTTGATCCGAAACTGTTTTGTATTAGATATAAATGGGTTGGATTCGAACGGATTCGTGGATATACTATATCCGCAGCCATCCCTAGGGTGTGCAATTGATCTAGTGCCCTTTTCCTTGTTTTGCTTTCTTTCTTTAATTAACTCGTTCTTTTCCTCTTCCATGCATTTGCTTGACTCTACAATTAGCATAAGGTCAATAAGTAATTATAAGGCCAAAATAACTCAATGGACACTGATTTTCTTCTTTTTTTTCGTAAGTAAGTCATACTTCCTTATATAATTATAATATCAATTAAAAATGAAATAATATTTCACCACAAACTAGATAAAGCTAAAATAAAAATATGATATCATAACTCATTACAAAATTATCAATTACCATTCACTGATGCGATCACTCGCTAGTCTAATTATATCCTTTCCTGCAAAACATGAATAACATGAATAATCCTCGTAAAATAATCATTAGTCAAACCGATAGACTAACATGCTTCTCCGTTAAATATTGTTGGATATAAAATCTTGTGTCAATTTACAAAAATTGTAGATGAAATAACATACAATCTGTCAACTATGGACGGGTTTCGTTTGCTGACATGGTCATATTGATGTTGTATGATCTGTAGCTAACAGTGTTGCTTTGAAAAAAACAACAATTTGTGTATTGCTGCAAATAATCTTATAACACAGGAGGGCGTAGCTTGTATTTCTTGACCTGAGAAAAAAATCTATGCCATTTTTTCAGAAAAAGAAGCACCAAGTTGTCTTCTAGTTCTAGGATACATCATTTCTGCACGGGTAAGCCTAAAACTAGGGTGCTAATTGAGTGAGACAACTTATAATCATTTGGCGTTTTGGCTTAAGTCAACTCGATTTAAAACTCGACATTTAAATTCTCGAACTCAAACTCGAATCCTACAAGTTGAGTTTGAGAAATGTTGAGGTCCCTCATCATACGATGGATGTGAGAAGACATGCAACTACATGGGAAATCGTAAAGACATGGAGTTATTCCAAGAGGTACGAGGAATTCGAGAAGAATTGTTGAAGACGATGAGTATTTAGTATTTGGCTCTTGGTATTTACGAGGCTGGCTTTCTTTTCCTATATATATATATGTAGTTGTATTATGAGTGAAATAGAAGTGAATGAAAGAGAGTACACAATTGAGAGTGTTGTTTTAATCGTGAATTGTGAGTTCCTAATTGGATGTCTATTCCAGTTAGAGATTATGAGTTGTTCATAATTGGAAAGTGTAAGGATTTCCCAATTGGAGTGATTTGTGTATTTATTATTGTATATCAGGGAGTTCAGGGATTTTGGGTGTTACAATCCCAACAAGTGATATTAGAGCTTTGGTTCGTCCGCCTGTCAAGGTTCGTGGAGAAGATTAAACTTCTTGTTTGCTTTTGACAAGATAGCCAAGAAGAGTACAACCAAATTTCTACTTCCTAAATTTGATGGAAGTAATTTTCCTATGTGGAAGGTAAAGATTCATGCCATATTGGTGAAAGATGGTTGTGTTGTTGCGTTTAAAGGCAAGGATCAGAAACCAGAAGGTATGACAGATGCACAATTTATTGAAAAAGATGAAATTGCTAAGGTTGATATTTTATTGGCTTTGGATGATAAGGTATTATTTAATGTGCATACTATTGATATAACGATAAAGGCTTTGTGGGATAGTCTTCACATAATATATGAAGACAAGTCCTTAGTAAGTAAGATTTTTCTAAGGAGACAATTGTATAATTTGAAGATGAAGGATGAGACTTCTATTCATGAACACTTAAATATGTTTAATAGCTTGGTGAATGACCTGTTGGGAACATGTATAAAGGTTGATGAGGAAGAACAAGCCACCTTACTTCTCTGTTCAATACTAGACTCATAGGATAATTTAATTATGAGTTTGAGCCATGTTTCTGAACTTGACTTAAACTCTGTTACAGCATCACTCTTGTCAGAGGAGCTAAGAGGAAAGTCAGCAATATCAACTTCATCTTCAGGGGAGCAAGCCTTGGTTTCTGAGGAGAGCAAGAGTAGGTTCAAGCTGACAAATAATGGAAGAAAGGTGATAAGGTGT